>JARJCM010000143.1:0-264370 GCA_029233265.1 Mycena alexandri
TCGAAGTGCTGGAGTGTGGGCAGGAGGAAAGTCCAAGGAAAGTCGGAGAAATTGTGACAGCGGCGATAATCGGCTTTGGCCGCTGACTCTTATTTATAGTTTCGGCTTGTCCCAAGCGCTCACCATTAGGGCCTTGTACTTATATTATTTGTGTTTACAAACCGGTTTATAAACCGGTGTTTATAAACCCGTTTTTAAATGGAACGGCTCAAAAGCCCGGTTTTCAATTCATCATCATCATCATCATCATCATAAATCAATATATTCTACTGTAAGTGGGCCAGTTACGGCTAAGACAGCGGTTCTACTTAACGTGTAGGTAGGTATCTAGTTGGTGGTTATTCGGTATCGCGTTTTAATAAATATGGGAGTCGAGAAAAGAAATGGTATCGCGTAATCGGGAAATTGTTTGTATGTACGTGAGACCGTTATTGGGTTGGACTCGGTTGTCATGATTTCCACTTTTTCCCTATCCCCATCCTAAACTCCCCGGGTTATTCGCCTAACACCCGCCCCGGATTATTCAACTTCACACCGGGTTATTCAACTACGATCGGAATAACCCGAATGCCGAGATCAATGCCGACCCCGGATCAGGTCCCATCAGGTGCCGCATTGATCCTTTTATTTCAACTTCCCTCCGATTGCTTTCTCAACGATCACCCCTTTCTGCCTGGTGCACGCTGCAATGTCGACCGTCACTGGCAACGCCTCTGACACATTTCATATATATTCTAATTACTTCGCTACCAGTTACTAGGTATTTTCCTATAAAAACCCTACCTACAGCTCTGTATTCTTTACACTATTCTAGTCTATTCTCCAGAGCTTAATGTTATGTACGTGCAAATCAGTCTTTCATTTTTTCCCATTATCGGTTCTGGTCGCACTCAATCCAACTCTGATCGTGCTCCCGTCACCTCCGGACACAATCACCCACTACATCAGACCCTGCACCACTCCGGTAATACTTCAGCACCACTCCAGCTCACTCCGGTCGATTAACGGTTCACCTGTTCCCGGACCTATCCCGGAATACATAGCTCTCATCCAATCATGGATTGCTGAGTACTTCTTCCTTAATATCCACTTCGCTTTCATTACCTTACCTTCTTGGCTAACTCCGGCCTCACTCCTCACCCCGTTCACCCTCCGGTCATCCTGGTTAATCCCGGAACCTCTGGACTAGTCATCCAGCCCTGACCGGTTCAATGCGGTTCATCCATATCGCCCCGGAACATTCTACCTGAACATTCCACCTGTACTTCGCACTGGTCCTTCACTGTGATACAGGCTGTGGCATCTCCGCACTCCTTGGTACATTGCGGACTGTGATTATGTAATCACTCCGAACTCCGGTCCTCCACGTTCCTTGGTTCAGCTCCACTTCACCCACGTCGTCTCGGACCTCTGCCACTATGCATTGGAACTCTCCTAAAGGACTGCCAACGTCCTCCGGAATTAATACGTGCAACTATGTCCACTCTGGCAACCCGGAGCTCCCAAAACCACCAATACTTAACACCAGTACCTTGGAACTCGTTCATCTCGACTACCAACATGCCAGTCCAACATCTGGTACAATTATGCGCTATTCATCTATGCCCCATCACTCCTGCTCTCGTTCCAGTCGCTCCGGACATATCTCCGGAAACCGGAGTTACCCGGAGTCACCGGAGTCATCAGACTCTTCCCCGGAACGTTCGCTATTATGCCTTGTCAACTCCTCTTCCATTTATGCATCCCTTATCACTTCTCATCTATTGTTTCAACGCTCTCATCACTTCTCCTTGTTATCTTTTCATATGCTTCACGCTTCCATCACATTCCCATCATTCCCCATCGCTTCTTCATCTGCCTCAAGGCAGATGTCAAAGCACTTACATCTTATCACTCTTCTATCCATCTGTTCATCTATCAAACCATATGCTCTACCTTTCCCCTTCCTTTACTTCCCATTTATTCCTTTCTCTCACTTCATATCTTCTGCCGCATGGTAGTGTCTTCTTCCATGTGGTTCACTTCGTTTCATGTTGCTTCACTTTGCCTCATGTTACTTATTCCCTTTCGTACTAATTACTTGTCCCCAGTATAAATACCGGTACTTTACATCTTGTACAGTATCCGAAAAATAAAAGTTATCCATGCTTCCTTCTCATGGACTGTTGCCAATCGTCTCTTGAGGTTCTGGTCTATTGCCTCTCGACGTCTCCCTCTCTATGGCCTTGCTCCCGTCCTCCTCTGGTTCCCTGCTGTGACTCCGGTCACTCCGGTCACTCCGGTTTCCGGTCACAACTCCGGAGTCCTCACTCGGCCATACCAACAACTGCGGTTCAACTCCGGGTTGTCTCCCATGTCTTGGATATGCCTCTAGTTCGCTCCGGCACACTCCCTTCACGTCTTCCTCTTGTCAATCATTCTGGTTCGCACCGGAACTGCGCTGGACAACTACCCAACAACACTGATAACACAGGGGGCAAACATACCCGCACTTGTCATCACCGCAACCAACGCGCAACCTGCGCACACTTGGTTGCGCACTTGCTCCATCTTTGCAGATTATTATGTAATACAGTCATGCATCCGTGCATGGGTTCGATTCCGAGAAGAGACATCTTCTTAATTTCGGTGCCGTTACACATAATAAGTCATATTAATTGTGCTCTTGATTCCACTTCATGATACACATATGCAGGGAAAGGTATGTGCCTGTATTCACTAGACTTCAGTACTAGACAAGTAGCTGTTATTTTTAGAAGTTTATTACTGTCCAGCCATTATTTACAAGTACTCCTAGTCACAGTTTTTAGAATCACGATTGAGCTCAGAATGTTTACATGTTATCAACAAGCCAAGTACTTGGTTTCTCTTCTATGAGTCTGCGAAAAGTGGTGTGCAGGCCCAGGAATAGCCTGTTAAAACGTGTTTGCAGAAGGTGGTCTCGACATATGTCCCTCGAGGTATCATTGCAAACGATTCAAAAACATATGACCTCTATTATGTCCCTCCATGCTGTCCCCAAACTGCGTAATTGTGAAGAAAACCCTGTATTTAATAATTTTGTACACAACTCTTAAGACATCATCCTCTCGCCAGATGAGAATGAGATCTGGCAGTTAATCATCTCGAGGTCAATAACCATTGCGCTACGTAATTCTTGTATCCCATGGTACTGCAATTATTGACATGTTCGTGGTGAAAAGGATGGCATGACTGGGAATTGAACCCGTGCGTGGATGCATGACTGTATTACATAATAACCTGCAACGATGGAGCAAGTGCGCAGCGAGTGCGCGCAGGTTGCGCGTTGGTTGCGCTTATGACAAGTGCAAGTATGTGTGCCCCCTGTGTAATGCTCTTGCGTCTCCGGTCCAGGCTATCCCAGTCCCATCGCCATCTTCGAGCTCATACGACTCGGACCTTGGCATTGGACACTTCCCCATCTCGCAGCCCGAGGCCAGTCAGTCGGTCACCCTAGCTGAGTTGTGGTGTTCCGAGAAGTGGCTGATCTAGACATCCGTTCATCTCCGGTTCGCGGCTTAGCCCAGCTCCGGTCATATGATCGGATATTCCTTCCCTCTTGGCTCAGCGATATAACACTTAATCGGATTGCCTCAAACCTATCTCTTTCTGTATCGCCAGTCGCCTACGTCGCAGTAACCCTGCTAGTTAAGGCTCTGTGCTGACAAAAGAATAGTGTCTCCTCTACCGACGACTCGACTGGACGATACGATGAGCGACCCCACTGAATTTACTATGCCTCAGCCGGAGGTATTCGAGAGCGAGACTGTCGACAGCCGCACCAGGTTGCTCTATCGCCAAGCTCACCAGAGCCACGCCGAGATCAGAGAACTCCACGGTCAGATTGCCACCGTTCAGGATTTGCTCACCTCGGCCCACGGCAAGCTGGACGCACTTAACCACGAACGAACCGCGCAGAATGCTCTGCTAGCGGAAGCCATGGCGGCTTTGACCTCAGCTCATACCGTCATCGGACAAGGGACTCTCCACGCCACGGGTGGGGAGGTCAAACTCAACACGAAGCAACCCCGGGTTGCTGCGCCTCGCATGTTCGGAGGAGACTCCGAGCAGGTCGACCAGTTTCTGGCCGACTGTTGGCTGAACTTCCATGGCAACACCGCCTACAGCCAGGATAGCAGCAAGATTACCTTTGCCCTGTCCTATATGAAGGACGGATCTGCCTCTCAGTGGGCCAACAACGTTGTGTTGGCCATGCAGACCAAGGATGCGACCGGTTCGTACTCCACCTGGGAGACATTCCGCCTTGCAGTCATCGAAGCCTTCAAAGGAGGAGCACAAGTCGAAATTGCCCAGGCCAAGATGGAGCGCCTGCGCCAGAAGAAGAGCACGGCTATGGAATATTTCACTGTGTTGGACGCCCTCAACAAGACCGCGGCGTATGATGAGGTCACCCTCATCCGCCTACTCAAACGAGGAGTCGACGAGAAAGTAATCCGAGCCGTCTACGGACAAGGAACCCTGCCCGCCACTTATGCAGAGTGGAAGGCCCAAGTCATCAAGATGGACGGAGTGCACCGCGCGTTTTTAGTCATGGACGGGAGCCTGAGAGATGGCAACACTCAAGTGACTACCCCGAGGATGCATACCGCACAGAGCTCCGGAGTAAACCACCATGGGAACCAACCGGGTTACTCCCGCAAATCGGAGTGGAAGGGTCCATCGAATAACCCGGTAACCCATTTTGGGAATAACCCGGTTACTTCGAATACGGGCGGTTCAACCGCAAACTCTACCACCACCGGCAGCGGGGTCGCTCCCATGGATATCGACCGAACGGTCAGCAGAGGCAATGCCAATACCTCCCGCCCCACTTGTTACAACTGTGGGCAGGAAGGGCACTTGGCTCGAAACTGCCCGCGCCGTCTGGTCAAGGATCCCCAGCTCCGTGCGATATATTCAGACCTGTTGAAAGAAGAACAGGCGGCGGAGGATTTTCCCGAAGGTCATGAGTAAAGTTTGCGAACTCGCGACCTGACCCCATACCCGACTCACCTGTACCGGTTACATCCCAGAATCGATTTGAACTTCTATCTATTCCGGATACCGATGAGACGGCGAATGCAAGCGAAACCGAGGAAGACGAGAAATGGAGTCGAGAGGCCATTCCCTCTCGTAGCTCCAGAAGACGAAAGTCGAAACGCGAGCGGATGGAGAAAGCGGAATGGCGCAGACTCCCCGCTGGAAGTGTAGAACGAACATTGGCTCGAGCCATGGCCCGACCCTTCGAAGGAAAAGCAGTCATAACCCTGTGGGCCCACCCACAACGACGAGGGGAAGTGACGGATGAACTGGTCGACCGGGTTACTCACGCCTACCGACCTGACGCCCTGGACGCGCTGGACAGTCTGAGAGAACCCCCAGCTTTTATACGGGCCATGGACAGCAATTCAATGATGATCCCGGTCACCATCCAAGAACTAAATAATCTTCGAGGATGCTCAGTCACCGGGTTGGTGGACAGCGGCGCCACAGGAGGATTCATCAACGAAAGACTAGTGGAGGAAAGGGGATTCGAGCGAGAACCCCTGCCTCTGCCAGTACCGGTTTATAACGCCGATGGAACACCCAACCGGGGAGGAGAGATTACCCATGTCGTGCGCATGCGTCTACAAGTACAGGACCACACCGAAGTCTGTGCCCTTGCGGTCACCGACACTGGCAAAAGCGACGTTATCATCGGATTCAACTGGCTCCGGAAACACAACCCGGAGATCGATTGGGAGAAGGGGGAGCTAAAATTCACGCGATGCCCCGCCAGTTGTAAACGCGAACGCCTACAAGACGTCTGGGCGGAAGAAGATCAAGAAGATATACAGGAAGGGGACCGGATTTTTATAACCCGGATATATCCCGACACCGCGCTGCCGCGAAGGAATGCGGCCCAACTCCGAGCCATGGGCAGCGTAGCCACGAAGCTAGCGGCGGCAGCCAACGAAGCGAAAGGCGAGCAGCGAATAGAAGACAACGTACCGGAACATTATTTGCGAGACTATCGCAGTGTGTTCGAGAAAGACCAGTTCGATAAACTCCCGGCACGGAAGAAATGGGACCATGCGATCGAACTTAAACCCGGGGCAGAACCCGTGAAGGGGCGGAATATTCCGCTCAATCCGACGGAACAACGCGAATTGGATGCGTTCATCAAAGAACATTTGAAACCGGGAGAATTCGACCCTCCAAGTCGCCTTGGGCTTCGCCGTTCTTCTTCGTCAAGAAAAAGGATGGGAAACTACGACCAGTGCAAGATTATCGGAAATTGAACGAACTTACCATAAAGAATCGGTACCCCATTCCGTTGATCTCCGAGATCATGCACATGCTCCGTAAGACAACTTGGTTCACTAAATTGGACGTTCGATGGGGATACAACAATATTCGCATCAAAGAGGGAGACGAGGAGAAGGCCGCCTTCATGACGAACCGCGGCTTGTGGGAACCTCTGGTTATGTTCTTCGGGCTCACGAATTCGCCAGCCACATTCCAGTCGATGATGAACGAGATCTTCGAACGACAGATCGCAGAAGGCCGGGTTATCGTATACCTCGACGACATTCTCATCTACTCCAATAACCTGGAAGACCATCGGACGACGGTGCTAGAAGTGCTTCAAGTGCTCAAGGAAAATGACTTGTTCCTCAAGCACGAGAAATGCGAGTTCGAGAAACGAGAAGTCGAATACCTCGGAGTGATTATCGGAGACGGCAAAATTCGAATGGACCCTGTGAAGGTGGCCGGAGTCCGGGAATGGGCTACTCCGAAAACGGTGTGAAAGACGTTCAGAGTTTCCTCGGATTCCTGAATTTCTACTGGCGGTTTATCCAGGGGTTCGGGGATCTGGCCAAACCATTAACCCGGTTAACCCGAAAAAACCTGCGGTGGCGTTGGGGACAAGAAGAACACGGAGCGTTCCGGCGGCTTATTGACGCTGTAACCTCTGAACCGGTCCTCCACTTCCCCACAGACGACGGAGAATGGCGCGTGGAGGCAGACTCCTCCGACTTCGCGACAGGGGCCTGTTTAACTCAATGCCAGAACGGAGTCTGGGTGCCCATCGCATTTCTGTCCAAAGGACTCAACGATACGGAAAGGAACTACGATATACACGATAAAGAGATGCTCGCCGTGATGCGTGCGCTATACGAGTGGCGTCATTTCCTACAAGGCAGCGACAAAAAATTCGAAATCTGGACGGACCACAAGAATCTGGAATATTTCACCACGACCAAGAAGCTGAACCGTCGACAGGCGCGCTGGTCGTTGGAACTTAGCGAATACGACTTTACTCTGGTTCATAAACCAGGGAAACAACACACGAAGACCGACGCGCTGTCCCGTCGCGGGGGACATGAACGCGGCGAGTTGGATAATTCCAACATTGTGTTGTTACCGAACAAACTATTTTCCAATAACCCGGAGTCTCCAGTCAGTGGGGCGGAGTTCTTGCGCGCCATGCCCGCGGTGCTCGACGACACACCCGGGGATAGATTTATGGCCGACATAAAAACTTTGAAGGACAAATGGGAGGACGCGGCAAAGGAAGGACTAAAGAAGTCGGGTAGTGGTTGGGTCGAAAACCCGGACGGGTTTCTCACCAAGGACGGACTGGTCTACGTGCCGGAAAATGAAACGCTCCGTCACCGGATTCTTCGAGCGCACCACGACGACTTCCTGGCAGGACATCCCGGGCGATACCGAACGACGGAACTCATCACCCGCAACTACTACTGGCCCACCGTGCTCCGAGACACGAAAAAATACGTGGCGGCATGCCCGACTTGCCAACAAACGAAAGTTTTCCCAGTGAAGCCGAGAGGAGCGTTACACCCAAACGCGGTACCCGAGAAACCTTGGCAAAACATCTCCATCGACCTCATCGTCAAATTACCGGAGAGCAACGGCTTCGACTCCATTGCGGTGATTGTAGACTACCTCACAAAGGCAATCCGGGTTCTGCCCTGCACAGAACACATCAGCGGGGAAGGCATTGCACGACTATACCGCGATCACGTATGGAAGGACTACGGATTGCCGGAAATTGTTATCAGCGACCAGGGCCAGATATTCGTCGGTCACTTTATGCGGGATCTCCTGAAACTCTTAGGCATTAAATCAAACGCCTCAACGGCTTATCACCCGCAGACGGATGGACAGACGGAACGCGTCAATCAGGAGGTCGAACAATACCTTAGGGTGTTCACAAACTTCTTGCAAGACGACTTGGGCGGACTGGCTATCGCTGGCGGAATTCAGCTACAACGACAAGGTTCACACAACAACGGGCGTTAGCCCGTTCTTCGCCATGCTCGGTTTTCATCCGCGGAAAGGGACCGAGCCTAGGCTCGAGGTACCCACGGAAGCGGCGGACGACTTCGCAAAGCGAATGCACTTAGTGCGAGAGGAAGCGGCCGCCTCAATGAGGGCGGCCCAAGAAACGATGAAACGCTTCTACGACCGGAAGCGGGGGGAGGATCCCGGATATAACCCGGGAGACGAGGTTTACTTGTCAGGAAAAAACCTCGTAACTCATAGACCGATGAAAAAACTGGACGACAAACGCCATGGACCCTTCAAAGTGGTTCGAAAGGTCGGCGCGTTATCCTACGAGTTGAAACTTCCAGACACATGGAAAGTCCACCCTGTGTTTAACACAGTATTCCTGCGTCCGTGGAAACCCCCGGTGGCCGAGCACCAGAAAACGGTACCACCCCCGCCCCCAGACGTACGGGACGGGGTAGACGTGTACAAAGTGGGGGAAATCCTGCGAATCAAGAAGGCAAAAAACTCCTTGCGGTATTATATACGCTGGGAGGGATATCCGAAGGAGGAATATACCTGGGAACCCCGACGGCATCTGACCGGAGCGGAAGAGGCGCTCAACGAATTCTACAAGAAGAACCCGGGAGCACCAAGAGAAATTCCGAACGGGAGAGGCGGCTGGAAAATTTACAACCCTCCTAGGGCTTAAACCACCATGCTTCAGAGACGAAGCATCCTTAAGGGGGGGGGTAATGTCATGATTTCCACTTTTTCCCTATCCCCATCCTAAACTCCCCGGGTTATTCGCCTAACACCCGCCCCGGATTATTCAACTTCACACCGGGTTATTCAACTACGATCGGAATAACCCGAATGCCGAGATCAATGCCGACCCCGGATCAGGTCCCATCAGGTGCCGCATTGATCCTTTTATTTCAACTTCCCTCTGATTGCTTTCTCAACGATCATGTTATATCCAGGTCCGGGGAAGGGAAGGATATGGCCGGTCGATGGTGAACGAGGGATTACGGCGACCGAGGTATTCCGGTTGGCTACCGGACACAACGATGACACCGAGGGGGGAGGATGGTCAACCGGAGTAACACAACGCCACAGGACAATAGGGCGAGTGTACTATCCAAGCCACCGGAGTGAGGAGGAGAGTGAAGGGAGGATTCCGGTTACGGGGAGACCGGAGTGTAAAACCCAGAAGCAACTACAGAGCGCAGAAGCAACTTAATTATTAAACTGAAGAACAGGAGTGTAGTCTAGGTGTTTATATAGTACAGTACTTGTAATCTGAACATAAGGAGTTATATGAAATCCATGTGGAGATTCCTAACGGGATCACCTCATGTTGTTGAAGAACAAGGAAGTGTGAGAATGGAAGATGTAAAGCATGTGGAAGGAAGTAGAGACCATATGGTACGCACAGGATATACGAGGAACCATTCAGATAAGCCGCATTGCCTTGATAACGCTTCTCCGGGGATTCCGGAGACTCCGGAAACCCGGAGCTCCCGGAATCGCCTGAGAGGTCAGCGACCGTTCCGGAATGATTTTCCGATGGTGAGTTGCACGGATATAATAGTATCCCCCTCTTGGGTTCGGATCCCTAGACGAACATCTCGTAGTAAGGACCGGAGGGACATCGATTAGTGGTGTGCATTGCGTTGGAGGTGAATAAATGAAAAAGGAAGTGATTTGCATGAATGAGGAATTTTTTCATGATTTTCTTGCCCTTGATTTTGCCCAGTTGAAATATCTTCGTCGAAACCCGTGATAGGTCACGTGCCAACTAATCACGTGCTGTTCGGTTCCGTTTGTTGATTTCAATCTTGTCTCCGAACCACCACCACCACCGAAACTCCTCCTACCACATCCATGTCCTCTACCCACCACAACCACTCTGGAAGCGAAGGAGGCAGTGAGAAGGAACGAGGAGGGTCACCGGAGCGCGAGGGGTCGCATAGGGAGGAAAGTGTGGATACGGAGACCCGTCGACTGCTTGCGGAGGCAGCGCGTGCTGATGAGGCGGCCGCGCTGGAATTCGCGGACCTCATGAACAGTGCCGACATGGCGATTGCTGAACAGCGGGCGTGGGCGAAGGAGTTGAAGGCTAAGGAGAAGGCAGAGGCTAGGGCGGAGAAAAAGGGAAAGACAGCTAAGCGTCCGGAGGAAGGCGAGAGGAAGCGCAAGCGCGTGGAGCGCGTCGAGAGCGACTCCGACGTTGTCATGGTGGATTCCGAGCCAACGGGAAGTCGCCCGCTCATCCGGAGACCCATCGGTGAAGGTGAGAACATCCTAACCGGTGGAAAATGTATTCCGGTTGATGTTACAATCTTTAGCTTGCAATGAGTGCACTCGGCGAGACGAGCACTGCTACCCGCAGCGCGAGGGAGGACCATTTTCAACTTGTGGGCGCTGTGCTGAAAAGCGCATTGCCTGCTCGTTGAACGCAGACGTTCCCCGGGCCAAACGCGTGCGGAAAGACGCGTCTGAACGCAAGGGTCGTTCCCGGAGTCGGGGGAGATCGACTGCAGTGAAGAAGACTCGATCCCGACCAATTCGCCAGCGACCGGAAAGGAAAGAGACGCCATCGCTGCCCTTGGAAGGCATTCCGGGTCCGTCTCGTCATCAACTCCGGCTCCGGACTCCGTCGCTGGAACGGCGGTCGATGCAGAGCGAGTTGAGAGAACTCCGGAGTGATTTGGGCAAGACCATCCATCGTGCTGAGGAAGCTGAACGTTGTATTGAAGCTTTGGAGCTTTTGATGGCTGATCTTCGGAGCGAAGTCCTGCAGTTGACGCAGAAGGGGGATGGGGATAAAGAGGAAGGTGGAAAAGGAAAAGAAATGGAGCATTGAGATAATTGGAGTTGATGTATATTTTTTCCTGATTTTTGCGAAATTGCATAAGTCCGTTTTGATGACAAAGATTCCGGAGTGATGATGAGCGAACCGGAATACACCGGAAAACACACCGGAGTGAACCGGAGTCTAAGTTTCCGGCCCAGGTTTGTTCGGATAGCGACGGTGGAAGTTTTCAATGTGATCTGCTGCGTTAAGATCGCTTGGTCGTACCCAGGAATATTGTTCGTCCGTGTTCTCATAACCCAACCACTCAACTTTGTAGAATAGGGGCTTCTTGAACTGCTTATCAAGCTTCGAATCGACGATTTGCTTGATTTCGAAGTGCTCATCGCCCTCGTCATCTATTTCCACTGCCACCGGAGGAGGTTCTTCACGTCCGGGGAAAGGATTGGGATGATGGGGTTCAAGTTGAGAAACGTGGAATACTGGATGAACTTGGGAAAGGGATTTGGGTAGTTTGATCTGGTAAGACGCCGCAGATGGTTTTCCGATTACTTCGTATGGTCCAACATAAGTCTCAGTGAACTTCCGAGTTGGCCTCGTAGTGCTGAGGTACTTGGTCGTCACGAAAACTTGGTCTCCGACTTTAATCTCCGGATCCGGAGACCGGACTCTGTCTCCGGTCTCCTTGTATCGCTCCTGGGCGCCCTTGAGCGACTCCCGGAGGAATTCATGAAGATCCTGGAGATTAACGACAAAGTCTCGGGCGTAGGTGTTGGCTACGTCCAACTCCGGATTGATGGTGATAGACGGATTGTAACCCTTGTTGGCGAAGAATGGAGAAATTCCGGTAGATGCATTCGGAGCGTTATTGAGAGCGAACTCGCAAAGCGGAAGGAGTTGGTCCCGATCATCCTGCTGATACGAGCAGAAAATCCGAATATACTGCTCAACGGTTTGGTTCATGCGTTCGGTTTGACCGTCCGCTGATGGATGATAACCGGAGGTATAGTGCATCTCCATATTGAGGAGTTCTCCGAGTGACCGGAAAAAAGAGGAAACGAATTCCTTACCCCGGTCGCTAGTGACGTGCGACGGGACACCGTGCTTGGAAAAAACGTGAATGAGGAAGAGTTTGGCGAGACGTTCGGAAGTGATGGTGACGTCGCAGGGTATAAGGATTACCTGCTTTGATGCCCGATCAACGATTACCAGAATCGCATCGTATTCGCCGGAAAGTGGAAGTTTTTCAATGAAGTCCATGGATATCGAATGCCAAGGACGAAGAGGAACAGGAAGGGGTCTGAGAAGGCCGTAGGGCTTGTGCCTTGGAGCCTTGTTGCGCCGACAGGTGATACATGACTTGCAGTAATCCCGGACGAACGACCGGAGTTCGGGCCAGTTGTATTCCCGACGTACCGCCGCAAGGGTTCTGTTCTGTCTGAAATGACCGGAAAGAATGTGATCATGCGCGTATTGCATAACACGTATCCGGAGTGCATCTGGTGCCTCACCGGGGACTTGCGGAACCCAAATGCGATTGTCGTACCGGAGCATACCGGAGTCATCTGTAGACCAGCGCTTGGATGTACCAGAGGAAGCGGCCTTGAGGCCTGCAATTCCAGTGGGGTCGGTGTGGATGTGAGTCTTGATATCGGAATGAAGCTGTCCAACATCCATAACCACCGATGCTCGAAGAACTACGTCTTCAAGGACGCCTCGAGCTGATCTTGCGAGAAAATAGGACGAAAGTTGTGAGGATTTAGCTGACCATAGTGCTTATCCCCCTCTTTTGGGTAGACGTCCCATCGTCTAGTAAGTGCATCGGGCTTTCCTCCGAGTTTTCCGGGCCGGAACCGGATTACCATGTTGAAATGGCAGAGGTACTCCGCCCACCGGACCTGGCGTCGCGTAAGTATCTTACTCGTCGCGAAGTATTCCAGGTTCTTGTGGTCGGTGACAACATCAACTGGGAACTCCGGTCCTTCCAGATAGTGGCGCCACTGCTTAAAAGCGTCAAAAATGACCAGGAGTTCCTTGTCATGTGTGTCGTAGTTAAGTTCCGCAGCCACTAGAGTGCGCGAACGGAACGAAACGGGGTGGAGATCACCATCGTCGCCAATAATTGACAAAATGGAGGCGATGGCATAGTCCGAAGCGTCGGTCTCGACGGTAATTTGTCGACCGGGTATCCAGTGAGACAGAACCGGAGCCTCTTCGAACTTCCGCTTGAGAGTGTCGAAAGCGAGTTGACAATCACTGGTCCAGTCCCATCGGAGTGTTTTCCGGGTGAGACGTGTGAGTGGAATAGTGATGTCGGAGTAATGGTAGATGAACCGCCGATAGAAATTACAGAAACCAAGAAAAGACTGTACGTCTTTTACTTTCCGAGGAGTAGGCCATTCCGCTACCGCGGCGATTTTTTCCGGAGACATACGGAATCCGTCCGGAGACAGAATGTACCCGAGATATTCGCAAGTAGTCACGGAGAACTCACACTTGGGGAGTTTGCAGAATAGGTTATGCTGTCGTAAGCGCCGCAACACTTCCTTCACATGATTTTCGTGCTGCGATGGATCGTCGGAGTAGATCAGGATGTCGTCCAGATATACGATGACGGTTACATCGAGCAAGTCGGCGAAAATCGTGTTGAGGAATCGTTGGAAGGCAGCAGGCGCATTGGACAGTCCCTCAGGGACAACCTTGAACTCATATGAGCCATAGCGGGTTCGGAAAGCGGTTTTCCACTCGTCTCCGGGAGCAATCCGGAGCAAATGATATGCATGCTGGAGATCGAGTTTGGTGTAAATTCGAGCCCGTCCAGGGGCATCGAGTAAGTCGGCAATGAGGGGAAGCGGATACTTGTCTTTCTTTGTGATCCGGTTCAACCCTCGGTAGTCTACGCACAACCGGAGACTGCCATCCTTCTTCTTGGCGAACAGAATTGGAGCCCCGTGACTCGAAGAAGAAGGATAGATAAATCCAGCCTTCAAATTCTCGTCGATGTATTTTCGGAGCGCTGTTAACTCAGCCTCGGAGAGGGAGTATACGTGGCCAATAGGAGGGAGTTCACCGTCGATCGTCTCGATCTTGAGATCGAACTCTCGATGAGGAGGAAGCGAGAATGCTTCCGACTCCGAGAAGACGTCGGCGAATTCGTGATAGGCTTCAGGCAGTCCAGTTAGGTCCGGAGCAGCGGACGAGACTCCCCGGAGCGAGACATCGTCCGGAGGTGTTGCGCGCAAGGTATACTGAACGGTATCCTTGTCTTTAAGCAACACTCGATACGCAGCAGCGGATACCAAAGACACTGGCGGAGGAGTAATGAATGGACGAGGTGTAGTCGCCTCCGGGGTATCCATTGAAGGATCTAGAGTACTCCGGTCAAGACCGGAGTTTGCTGGCGCTATTCCAGCACTATCCATAGAAGGATCGAGACTATCCATAGAAGGACCGGGAACCGGAGTAGTCAGCCCGATCGGTATAGGCACTGCGGAGGGATAAACCTCTTCCGGAGTAGCCTCGTCCGTAACCGGAGCTACCGAAACAGAATCCAGCATTTTTGCCGGAGGTGTCGACAGGGATGGACCAGATGGAGTAGGTCTGAATGATATAGAGGCCCGCATCCAGTCAATCAACGGATTGAAGCGGTGGAGCCAATTGTATCCAAGAACCATTTCACAAGGAGAATCCAGACGGGTGACGTAGAAGTCCTGTGAAAGGACTTCTCCGGTAGGAAACCGAATCAATAGATGCAGTTTCCGGTTGATTATTGATGAGGAGCCGTCGAGGTACCGGAGTTTTACTGGGGGCACTGAGTACGGAATAATGCCATTTGATTCCACAAATTTTCTAGATATAAAACAATGAGAAGAACCAGAGTCAATAAGCGCACATATCAGGGAGTTGAATCCCGCAGCAATTCGTGATACACTGGGCGGCGGAATGGATGAACATTCCTCCGTGCCAGACAGAGAGGATTTAGATAATATGAGGGTTGGGGCAAGGTCAACGTAAAGGGCATTAGAGGAAAGAGCGGACGGATCGCCATTTTTCATGCGACAAAGACGGATGCGATCCTCCGCATCACCAACCGGATCATGGGGTCCGAAGTTGATGGAAAGTTCCTCGATGAAGCGAACGAAATTATTATCCCACGCCGGGACTTTGGTATTGTATAGGTTCGGCGTGAACCACTGCTGAGCGATGCCGCGGAGATAAGATATAATGAAATAAATCTTATCGTCGTCGGTGGGGAAATCTTGAGTACGCTCGGCAAAGTGAAGATAACATTGGGCGAGGAAGGAGGGCAATTTGTCCGGATCGGAACCATCAAAGGTGTCAGGGTTCCTGAGATTAGATTTGGTGGAACGAGGAGCTCCGGCATTCCGGGCCCAAGTTGTCATAGCCTGGGAAAATTGCCGGAGGATATCCCTCATGAGCTGATTGTCTCCATCAGGAGTGCGGGAGCGACGACGGGGCAGACCGCCGCCACCTCCACCGCCTCCACCACCACCAGGAGGAAAGCCACCTCCGGGAGGAGAACCACCAGGGCGTCTGGGGAATCCTCGACCGGGAAGCCTTCCTCTGCTGGGAGAACGTCTTCCATGACTTGAAGGCGACTCATCACCACCGCCTCCATTACCTCCAGGTGCCGGAGCGGAACGGGAGCGGGATACCTGTTGACCGGAGTGGTGGGAACGACTACGGGATCTTTGACGCGATCCTGCGCCGATTGGAGAACGTGCTGGTTCTCCACCCGTCTCTTCCGGTATGACGCTCGTGGCTGCCTGGTAAATAGGAGCAAATCCCAATCCCGGAGTGGCCGGAATCGGAGAATCATCGAACGCGGGCGTGAGAGGTGTGATCGGATGACGTGATGGTGTGTTGGGAGGAATGACAGTTCCAGGAACGTTGACTGGGTTTGTTGCCACAGGTGGCAAGGAACGACGTACCGTTACTCCGAAAGGAACCGGAGTCGAACGCGTTCCGCTGGGCCGCAAACCAGGATTGGCCATAAGTCGAGCGGGAGAGGGTAAGGGAACCATGGTGCTGTAGAGCCGTGAATTGCGACGATCAGGGTCGTCAGGTTGGTCGTCGTAATGAGACATGTCGTAGGATTGATTGATTTTGAGTAGCGTGGATAGGTGAGTTTAATAATACTGTTATATCCAGGTCCGGGGAAGGGAAGGATATGGCTGGTCGATGGTGAACGAGGGATTACGGCGACCGAGGTATTCCGGTTGGCTACCGGACACAACGATGACACCGAGGGGGGAGGATGGTCAACCGGAGTAACACAACGCCACAGGACAATAGGGCGAGTGTACTATCCAAGCCACCGGAGTGAGGAGGAGAGTGAAGGGAGGATTCCGGTTACGGGGAGACCGGAGTGTAAAACCCAGAAGCAACTACAGAGCGCAGAAGCAACTTAATTATTAAACTGAAGAACAGGAGTGTAGTCTAGGTGTTTATATAGTACAGTACTTGTAATCTGAACATAAGGAGTTATATGAAATCCATGTGGAGATTCCTAACGGGATCACCTCATGTTGTTGAAGAACAAGGAAGTGTGAGAATGGAAGATGTAAAGCATGTGGAAGGAAGTAGAGACCATATGGTACGCACAGGATATACGAGGAACCATTCAGATAAGCCGCATTGCCTTGATAACGCTTCTCCGGGGATTCCGGAGACTCCGGAAACCCGGAGCTCCCGGAATCGCCTGAGAGATCAGCGACCGTTCCGGAATGATTTTCCGATGGTGAGTTGCACGGATATAATAGATCACCCCTTTCTGCCTGGTGCACGCTGCAATGTCGACCGTCACTGGCAACGCCTCTGACACATTTCATATATATTCTAATTACTTTGCTACCAGTTACTAGGTATTTTACTATAAAAACCCTACCTACAGCTCTGTATTCTTTACACTATTCTAGTCTATTCTCCAGAGCTTAATCGGATTGCCTCAAACCTATCTCTTTCTGTATCGCCAGTCGCCTACGTCGCAGTAACCCTGCTAGTTAAGGCTCTGTGCTGACATCGGTGCGCGTCGTATGTAAGTAATGGTATCGCAATTCATGGTGGTATAAGTTGGTTTTGGATTTGGGAATTATGTGTGTTGTATAGTACAGTGAGGAGGGAAAAGGAAAGGAAAGGAAAACGAGAGAAGGGAAACGAGGAAAAAGAAACATATCTTTGTCATTCAAAACGCCCTGTCGCCACCACAAAGTCCGCGAGCGGCTTAAGGAGTTTCGTGTTAGAGAGAATTGGCGAGAGGTGGAGCGAACCAAAGAGTCCAACCTTCCTGCACGCTGCATGTAGAGGTTGGCGGAAGGGCTCCCACCAAGGGCATTCTAGCAAGAAGTGGGCTCGCGTCTCGTTCGCCGCACCACACGCCTCACACCTCGGTGATCCCTTCACCCCCACTGCAGGGGCCTTCCCGGCAACTTCCCGGAGAATTTTGGGCAGATTTTGACCTCTAAAATTGTATCATGGAGAATCACTCAGCCCTTCCCGGTAGATTCGGTGCAGCATAACAATTATCAGACTGTTTCTACCCATTTTTCGTGATCCAGACCCACTTGAACACGACCAGGTGGAACCGTGGGAAATTTCGCCTACGGTTTACAAACACGTTTATAAACACCTTGTTTACATACCGGTATTAAAAACGTGTTTTTAAGTCGCCGGGAGTTATATACAAGGCCCTACTCACCATCTCCGTCTCTTTCTGTCTTCGGTCTATTGCAAACTGGTTTTACGCTGAGGAAATCGGCTGTTGTACTGTCAATTCCTGGCTGTGTTTTACAGTCTAGGACACGGGGCTGTCTGGGTTTTCACAAGTTGCTCGGAGTTCGCGTCTTTCCCGCCTGAATGTGCCTGACTCTGGATATTTCCTGCTTTCATTCGCCCAGTGATTCACTCTTCATTCGGGCTCCTCGATATTCCACGTCAGGGCATATATTTATCTGCCGGAATCCATCCACCTCTTTTGTCCTACTTGCCTCACGAAGACTGTCCACCCGTGCTCGTACTCATCACTGGCAAGCACCCGGCGTCCCTCATGCTTTGCATCCGACGATCACCAATCTTTTTCACGTCCCAGTCTCGAGGCGTGAATTAATTTCTACCAAGTGCGATGATATACAGTACTCGTGACGCTCTCATTCAATCAGAAGCCTCAAAATATGAATCCGCAATCACCCCCGCCGTCAAAATTCGCTTTCATCCAACGTATCTCCTGGACCCAATACTCCAATACCCCAGTGCACGTGTCTCCCCATCTCCATTCCTCACTCCCTCCGAATCCGCCCCATTCCCCCTTCTCCTCCTCCCTCTCCTCCTAGCCTCCTCCCATGATGCTCATTCTCACCACTTCCCTTGCCTTCCCTGAATATCCCATTCCGCATTCCGACTCGGGGCAGTATCGCCGCCGCTGCGTCCGACTCCGCGTCAACATGACAAACAATGACAAGAAGCAAATTCACAATTCCCTCCTACCTCTGTCTCAATCCACATCCACGTAGGCGAGCCGACGTTACCACGGCGTGCCCGGCACAGAACGGGAGATTCAAGTTGAGATCGACCCGCTCGCGCCTCACATCACATCACATCAAATCAAATCAAGCAAATCAAGCTCGACTCACATCGCGCCGGCGCAAATCTCACGAAAATGCGACTCCACGTGTTCACCGAAGGGCATCCTTGTATGTGACGATAAATGAAGAAAGAACAAGTCTTACTTACTGTAGTCTCCTCGACGTCCGCACACTGGCACCTCTCGTTTCATGTCACTCGATAGCGCTCATGATCATCCGACCTGTGTCACATCTCTTTGTCTTGCAATGCGCCCATCCGATCCTGCGCCGCCTCACCCATGCGTTCGGCAACTTCCTTCCCGTACGGCGCGGCGTAATCGTTTTCTACGCGCTTGTCTTTGCTTGATGATCTACTTCACTTCAGAGTCTGAGAACATTGCCATTCGCGGTCATGCCGCCGGCGAGGCAGTAGATCTTTGCCCTCCTTACTCGCTCATTCCAACAGTTCTATTCTGCTTTACTCTACTTCCACGTTATTCGATACCGGCACCTGGCCTGGCAGTGTGAAACCCGACGCCCATCTGCTATTGGAAATTTTGAACATCGTCGAGAGAAAGAGCCACATCTACATACAACATTCATAACTCGGTCCTGCAAGTAATCAACTCCCTTCGGCATGGATTCATCCCGCAAAGACTCCCCCTTCACTCTCAACTTTTCCAATCACTGGCACTGCGGAGGTTCAACAACGAAGGATTACAGGCAAGAACGGCGGAAACCGTGTATGAGTAGAATCTTGTACATGATCCTGGAGACCGTCGACGGCGCGACATTCTCTTTGCCAGCAACCTGTCTATTTGACATCCCTGCCTCTTTTAATGCAACAATTGCACCTTTTTTCGCAGCAGTGGTGTCAGACATGACCAGGAGTAACTCTCTGCAAAGTTTGAGCTGAGGGCGATGTGGCGTTGTGGTGGTTTGAGACGAAATTTGTGGGGCCATCCAAATGCGGAAAAATAACTGGATCACCTGGTCGTGTTCATTACATCATTTCTCGGCAATGGTGCCGCGTTCAGCCCGGTCTTTTTGGGGGTGAGGAGCATCGTTCGGGGTGTTCATAATTCACTCTAAAGTTCGTTCATTGTATGCCTATTAGTTCTGTGAAAACACCACAAAGTTTCAAAACTGGTGATCCAGTACTTTTTCCGAGTCAGTGTAAGATCGACTGCATTTGACCCAGGAACGAAAGCACTCACCGCAACTTTACCGCACGTTGACCCCACGTATATCCCTCTATCTCCGAACAGTGTCGGTTCTGCCATTTTCTGTCGTTCGCATTTCCTGAAAGCGTTGAATTGCAGGTCTCACCCTCGATGTCTTGACCCCCTCGGAGACGCAGAACCTCTCCGCATTTCCCGTGTTTGTGGTAAGGACGTCTGCCCGTGGTCCCTCGTCGTGACTTACACTCAGCCTTCGTGAATCAGTGGATGTACGGCGGTACGTCCTATCATATGTTGAAGTCGGTGGAAATACTCACATCAATTAATCAAGTGAATTCCAGGACGGAAACAGTCGCGACAATGATGCTCCACCGATTGTCGGACGATCTATCGAAACGGGCGAACCAATTATTGCCGTAGCTATAAACTATCGCTTAGCGGTGAGTGTTCCTACACTTCATAGGTCTTTGCCCGCTGAACATTTCATTTCTCGCGGCATTTGGTTTCTTGCCAGGAAAAGCGGTCGGCGCTGCAGGTACAAGGAATCTAGGCCTCCGAGACCGTGCGTGTTCAACCACACCCGTAATTCAATTTTGATCCCTTCGGTCAGAGATCTTCGCCCTCGAGTGGGTTCAGAAGTATATATCCATCTTCGGAAGAGATCCCCAACGCGCGGCGGCTTGTGCGGCTTTGTCTGCGCACAACACGAATGAGTATAAGGTACAGTAGCGCGAAGAAGAAGAAGCTTACACCGACTCCTCCCCAGCTCAGTCGAATCCGACTCCCGCCCACCGGGCATCTTCTCAATCCTGAAAAGGCTCAGAAAAGCAAACTAGACGCGAGTCACTGCAGAGGCATGCAAGCCAAAAAGGTCGATGCAAGCTTCACTCGGGTTATTAAATTATTGAAGGCTCCGAGTCAGCGCAGAGCTCCAGGATCCCTAGGTGGAAAGGAGACGTCGAACGGTGGAAGTCGGTGTCAAGGTCAAGGCTGATAAATGGCTGTGCTCGGATCATGGCCCGCGTTCCGGTCTTTGCCTCCTACCACCACTTGCACCAACGATTTGCCTTCTAATCCTTGACAATTACATGCAAACTCCTCAAGTGAATTCGAAATCTCATTATCCTAGTCAACCCTATTAATTCAATCTTCTCCCGCGCGGTCATGGGAGGAGGAGGACAAAGAGTACTGTTAACCCGATGGTGCGGAACTGGAGTCTAAATTAGAAGGGCAGTTTTCGCTCCCCTGAATTGAACGAGGTCAACGCACAGGTATGGGTTCTTCTATCGCTTGAAATGATTCATACAGTTCATCTTGAACTTCTTTTTCTTCACGGAGTTACCTGTGCGAGCGCGTTGACACTGCATTGCAGACAGGTTTTTTGACCCAAGGATGGTATCTCCGCCAAGCGAGACTCGGAGGCGTTAACAGACGAAATCCCGTAAGTGGCGCTCGCTACATACAGAGGCTAATATAAACTGGGAACATAACGCCTTCTCACGTCTTCTTCGTACATGAAAGTCATACAAACTAGAGTTGGACAGCGGGAGCCAAACTTATGATCCGCCGGAACCTGCCTGTCAACATAGAGGAGATGAAAGGTATGCAATCGACCGTTTAATCCACATTGAACTCTGCGTTTTGCGCGGAGAGGAATGTTGATGCTCTCTATGGGATTCAAGTTCTGGTAAGCAACCCACGAAACCTGGATTGGTCTTTTGACTTCGGAGTCACAGTACTCGATCACGAAGGCGCGACTGCTACTGAAGGTATTTGCCAAATAACACGACAACTAAAACAAGAAAAATGTTCCAAGTCGTCGACATCTCCGGCACAATCGAGGACCCTCATTTCCGGAATCCTCTGCTCTCATATTCCCACGAACAGCAAACAGGGCCCGGCGCGCCCGGAAGGTTGGCGAACCAGAGCAACCCCTTCGCGCCGAACCGCACTCCCCGTGTTAAACCTCAAATAAATCTACCACCCAAGATAGGCTTCTCCGAGACAGGCGCTACAACAAAACTCAACTATGCCTCGTGGGTTCCGTGTGTCCTGGTAAAATTGGGACTGTCGGGGGCTGTGGACGCAGCCTAATTGCTGTCAACGCTTAACGCAAGCACCGCGTCCTGGGAACAGTGTCTTTGTCTCCCACCACGTCCTCCACCCCTCGCTCTGCATGTTCTCTAATGCCCAAGTGAATGGCGGCAACTTCTACAAT
This sequence comes from Mycena alexandri, assembly GCA_029233265.1. Taxonomy (NCBI): domain Eukaryota; kingdom Fungi; phylum Basidiomycota; class Agaricomycetes; order Agaricales; family Mycenaceae; genus Mycena; species Mycena alexandri. Next base: position 22,093 of record JARJCM010000143.1, read on the forward strand.
GTCCAGGGCGACATTAATGTGCAGCACCAACACCTGGTCATGCATGGAGCACCTGCGCCTTGGGTCCTCGAGTCCGGTGGCCGCGGGGAGCCAGAGCGGCATCTGGCGATTGACAATCGCGCTGGCGATGGGATGGCGCAGCTTGAGTTCGATGCTAGTGGAGGAGGTACAGGGCGGTTGACGGGGGCCACCAGGAATCCGCGGCATCATGCTGCAGCATATAGACACGCGCCGTACGGTAGGCATCCGATTCCGCAAGCAATCATTGAGTTCCTGATTACTATTAGATACTGCTGTACGCCCACACCATCCGACTGACTCCACGTATGATGAGGCCTTCATGCAGTCCTCGTCCAACTACTCACCAACGGGGTATCCCTCCACCGAGCCTCAGGCTCACATCGATTCTGCACACAACCTATATGCCCCTCGTTTGCGACTTCAAGATAGCACCACCGATGCGACTGAAGATCAGAGTCTCGGTCCAACATCGTGGCCGGCCTCCGGCGGAGGTGGAAACTGCCGCGTGCCGGCCGGACTTACAAGGAATTTGGGTCGTCATGCCACGAGTACTCACGCATCGTGTAGTGCGTCAGATTTTCTGAAATAATGACACAGTTTTAACTTATCACTCTTAGATGCATCCCGTCGCCCGCCCCGTGCAACAAGCTCGGCAAACGACGGTGTTTCTTCAGAGTCGTCCTCAGCGAGCTACGTGCCAATGGGGCATTTCTACACCAACCCTCGTGCTGATACTGCACACCATAATTCGGTTCCCACCCACAATCCGCCGTACGGGCACCCCCACACAAATCTTCCGCCACCCTTCCTTAGCGGAGCACATATCACCGCTGGAAATGTCAATCACTACTGGTCCGGGGAAGCAGGAATAAATATTCTACATCGAGCTGCTGCACTGGAAGCATTGCACGACTCCGCTGACAGCTTCCCGCAGCCCAAGTGTCATCCCGAGACACGCACCGAAATGCTGAACAATCTATATAATTGGTGCACTGAGGATGACACCGAACATCCAATTTGCTGGTTGCACGGACCTGCGGGGGCAGGGAAATCAGCCATAATGCAAACCCTTTCAAGGCAACTGCAGGATGCAGGTCGTCTCGGAGGCGCCTTCTTTTTCAAGCGGCACCATCCTACGCGTGGGAATGCTAAAGTACTATTTGCGACACTGGCCTACCAGCTCGTGGAAAATCACAGCCCATTTGGACCTGAGATTCTGCAAACAGTAGGGCAGTATCCCTCTATTGTGGGCAGGGAAATGGATGTTCAACTGCAGAAGTTGATCATTGAGCCCTGCCAGTCCCTCACAAATTCCCAACCAGCCATTCTCCTCCTTGATGGCCTTGATGAGTGTCAAGATGAGCACATTCAACAGCAAATCTTTCGGTTGATAGGTCATGCCGCTTTCCAGTGTCCAACTGAAATTCGGGTCATTGTTGCTAGCCGACCTGAACCACATATTCGCGACATTGTCAAAGAATCTTCATTCAACGGATTACTTGACTCGATCAATGTTGAGCAGTCTTTCGATGATGTTCAAACATATTTACTGGATGAATTTGGGCACATTCTTCGTGAACATCAACAGACAATGAAAGAGGTTCAAACACCTTGGCCATCACCGGACATTCTCAGAGACTTGGTTCAAAAGTCGTCGGGGTACTTTGCTTATGCTTCCACGGTCATCAAGTTTGTGGATGACCCGTTTTCTCGTCCAAGTGAACGGTTGGAAATTATTCACACCCTGAAACCAACCCAGTATGACACCCCATTTGAGGCACTCGACCAACTGTATCATCAAATACTGTCTGGAGTTAGGCCTCAATCTTGCTCCTCACTGCTTGACATCTTGCAATGTGTTGCCTACGACTTTAGCCTCGATGCTGTCAAAATCGACCACATCCTTAGATTCCAACCGGGAGATACTCGGTTAATCCTACGTGGTCTGCACTCTGTTTTGAAAGTACCTCCTACCGACGAGGACTGGAGATTCAGGCCCATTACTTTTCATCATGCATCATTCCTGGATTTTTTACAAACTCAGGAACGATCACAGAGCTTCTATCTTGGTTTGGAAGCCCGCATGAATGTAACTCAAGCCGTCCTAATGGCGCTGGCAGTGCAGGATGGCCCTCTGCCAGATGGGTGTCGTTTTCCGTATGTCCTTGACATTTATTGCCGAATTCTACATTCTACCTTTTTCTGATATACTTCAAAGGTTCATAAGTCGAGGTGCAGCCATAAAATGCATTACCTCTGTTCCACCGTCACTGGAGCTTGTACCCCTCATCCGGAGGATCCCATGCTTTTCTAGGGAGGACCTAGATCATGTTGGGCCCAGTAGCCTGCAGGCTGTGATCACTTGGTTGGAGGTTAGTCCCATTACACTGTATTTTGCAACCCCTAAACCTCATGATCAGGCAATTCAACCTCCACCAACAGATGTGAGTCTTGCTTCACTCCATGCAATTACTACACATTTCAAACCCTCCACGAGCAGGAAACTCAGCCACCACCACATCAAGATTTAATTCAGCGCTGGAATGCTTATCATCGAATGGCTCTCTGGCAAAATGTTCCCGCAACAGTTGTCGAACTGGCTCGATACACCACACCAGGCCTGAACCAGAGTCTTTTGTTTCTGTCTCCTTCAATGCTGTGTTCCCTCCACGTCAATATGTCCAGCTCCTTACACCATTCAGTGGCAGAACACTGGGCGCTGGTGGCCCAGTCCTCCACATGCATTCGTGTCTTACAAGCTGCCTGGTTAGTGAACAGCTGTACACTTGCGTTTCCAGTCCCTCTATACCCCCTTCAATGTCTGCTGAAGGAGTCATGGGATGAAATGTTGGATAGCATCTCCGTTCTGCCCGCCATCGTACCTGAACTAGAAGCAAACCCACATACCACAGCTTTTATGATCAGCATACTCACACTTTCTTTGGGAAACTTCCCTGGAAGTGCAGCTCAAGTTTCAGGTGACTTGGCCTGTGGCTGCTTTCGTCTCATGAGTAATCCGTAAGTTCCGTTTGTCTTGACACATGTTCCAAACAATCATGTATTGCAGATCTAACAGCTGGGATCCCTGGATATTACCCTCCAGGCTGTCCTGGGGTAAACTCGTCCGATGCTCCCCACATTCAAACCCCGAGCTTTTACGTATAATCCGGGAATTTATTCCCCCATGGAGGATGACTGTTCTACATCCCATTCATTTCCATGATGTTCTCCAATGGCTCAAGGTACACCCATGTTGGGACATTTGATCTCTGACTGGCTCACAATTAAATGAACAGGCACACCCAGTTATACCAACAGAGCTCATTACTCAATGGCAGAGCTATTTGGGAAAGAGCCTATTTTTGTACCCCAACAAAGACGAGGATGTCTCTGCAACAAAATTCGAGGCAAGATGGCAGGAGAACCTAAAGTACATGGTGGATTTCAATGCAACCTCCCAGAGCTTACCCTACAAGCCCTTGGAAGAAGCAGAAGTAATTCACTGTTTTCAACAAATCATAGAAGATTCGTATAGGGACTCTGAGGAAGAGGATTCGGTGGAGGAGTCTGAAGAGGATTCCGAGTCCGATTAAGGTGTAGATATATAGTACCCTTGTGCCATATATGCCCCCAAATATCTTCTTTGAGTTCCTAGGACCCGGCATTAGTGTTGCTGCCGTTTAGTGTTGGGAAAGTTTCGGTTCGACCTTTGGTTCAAACTCAAACTGAACTGAACTGAACCTGAAGTTCAGGCTCAGGTTCAACCAAATGTCTGAACCTGAACCTGAGGTTCGGTTCGGGGTTCGGGCAAGTCCCAAGTACCTCTGAACCGAACCCAAGTACGCCTCTGGTCGCTCATTTGGGCTCATTTGGGTGATTTGTCGCTAATTTCACCTTGCCAAAACTCAGTTACACCTAGCTGACACACACTTCAAGCTTGCCAGAGCCATTTCTCGTTTGGTATCGATGTGATGGCCTTCCGGGTAAGCCCGGGGTGCGAAAATAATGTTTGGACACCATCGGGGGACCGGGAAATTGTGGGGAACACATCTGCATACTCACAGAAGCAACCTAAACTCACACCCAATTGATGTCGTGGTCAACTTGAGGTTATTTTATGGTGAGAAAAACAATTAAGTTCGAACAGGTTCGAACCCGAACCGAACCGAACTTTCCCATCCCTACTGCCATTGGGGATGTTCGGATCAGGCCTGCACCGGGGAGGGGGAGGGCTTGGGCTCACAAAATACCTCGAGCCCGACCCTACCTATATTTTCCATCATGCTCATGGGGTTCAACTTTGGTTTAGATCATATGTTACCTTCGATAGAGCAGCCAATCTTTTTTTGGCAGCCAGAAACCACCCACTGACCTTGGTTGGCAGTAAAATTTGTAGGGACATCGGTCACCGGCTTGGAGATCCGTCGGGGATCGAGACGGTAGCTCAAATCGCAGGCGATGAGCTCAACGTCTTCCAACCCTAGTGTGGCCACGGGCATTGACGTTAGCAGGTATGATTCAGTGCAAGCGGTCACAGGAACGCTGAGAGGATTTGCGGAGGGAACGCTCGGGTCGGCATTCGGGGCAAAAATCTCGAGACATGTTTTGAGCGGCGAGTACGGAGCGCGACAAGCTGGAATCCTAAAGTCTTGAAGGTCGGAACGCATTCGCACGACTTGAAGGATGAACGCAGCGAGATGCGGACGGAGATTCAAAGTCGCAGAAGGCGATCTCGACGCCCACAGCTACGCTGTAAACTTCGCGATTACCGCGCCCAGAACAGCACAGGCGAAAGCATGACAGGGTAGATCCGCGCAGATTCTTGCAATGAGAGCGGAGGAGCAAGAGCGGGAATCCGATAACGAAAACCCAAGCGGAGGGCGGCGAGCTCATCGTTGTAGTGAGAGGGATTCCTGGGCCCGAGCGATGAGATTGGTGAGCACAGCAAAGACGAATGAATAACCCCCAGACGGAGACTCGAGCTCTACGTCTGCTGCTTTCCACGTTCTGCAAGGCGAACACCTGCCGCCGTCGAAGGAAAGAGCTTTCAAAGAAGAGAGCAGCCTGATGCGTCGTCTGGTTAGAACAACGTCGTCCAGGATCTGAAATGTCAGTGGGCGGGTGGCGGGCGACAGTAAATCTCGCCGACGCGAGTGGGTGAAGGAGTTTGTATTAATCCGCAAGGACGGCTTCATTGAAACTCCCACAACCACGTTACCCCGATGGCAGAAGCTGAAAGAAATGAATTCGATGCTTGCGACAGTAGTTCATTGAACCAGGTTTTTACAGTTTCTAAGTATTACCTGAAGTTCCGCAAATTAGCGACCGACGTCGAAGAAGAAATCCGGGCCTACAAGTTAGGCGTCGTTCAGCGCCGTGTGCTTCAACGTCAGCAGGGTGGGCCATCCTGGTAGCCCAAATATCTCGGGAAGAGCTTGCCAGTACTCTTCTTTGGCCACCTCCTGCGACTCTTGCATGCAGCTTAAGCAGATGGTGCAAACCCCTGTCTCCAAAAGGTCCCAGTCCTCCTCGTCCCACAAGTCAAGGGGAGTTAAACTTGCATTCCGCCACTCCTCGGCCGTTCGCCGAATCTTCACTCGGCTTAGCAGACATTGATGAGGTGACTCGCACCCGGGAATTTCACGGGGTTCCCAAAGAAAATCGCATAGTCTCGAGGTCCAGCCGGTATGCAACTTGACAGCGCCCTGCAGGCAAAGGACTAGATCGACGGGCGAGAGAGTGATAATGGATCCATCGCCGGCGGGCATTCCGTGTACTAGAGTGCTGGGGTCGACCCGGAAGCAAGCAGCAAGCGCGCCGGGCAGGACCCAATCGGCCGAGACCTCTCTTGCGAGATTGACCACCAAGATGGGGTTTACCTCCGACGTCCACTCTTCGTGTTCCTCCCACTTTTGCAGGGACGTTGCGCAACGCTCCGAAAAATGGACGAGGGCGCGCTTCCTGAGAGGGTCGACTTGGTATTTCTGACTGAGTCGCAGTATTCCAGCGACCACGGGGAATTCGGCTCTGTTCGGCCCAGCATCGAAAAAACTATGGTATTGTCAGCGCGGTTCCACGAAAGAGTGAGAAAAAAGGTAGCTCACTCATAGTGAAAAATGGCCTTGAGAAAATAAGTCATATCGGCTGCCGAATCAGCGAGGCGCACAAGTGGGCACCCATCGAACGTTTCGCCGTTTTCCGGCTGGGGAAACGCCAGCATGTCCCGGAAAACATGCGATTTCGCTCCCAAAATCCCGGGAAACACTCGGAACAATCGGTTTTCAGCCCGGAGGACGAGCGTAGCATCCAGGAACCAAAGACTTTCCTCTTTGATGAGCGATGGCCCGCTAGAACCCTCTATTTGCATGACCGTTTTTTGGTGGAGACCGCAAAGGCGATCCAGGCGGCGGCTTGTTGATGCAGATCATTTCGGCAAGCTTGACATCAGGAAAAACAGTATATATTACTCAGCTAGCACGGCCACGACAAACGAACTGAGTCCTTGCTTTGGTTGGCCCAACCTCTTTCCAACATGAATATCCATCCCTGCACACTAAATTTCGGCCTGGATTACTGGTCAAACGCACGAAAGTAATCTGCAGCCGTTGTCGGATTCCTTGACCTGGACGATGCACAAGGACACGAAAACGCGATGTAAAACGATGCAAAAATTGACACGAAAAAGCGGGTTAATGAAGCTATGACCAAAATTGACCTCTTTGCTCCACGGATCCAGCTACTTAGTGGCACGATCGACGACGGAAGTAAATTGCCCCTGTTCCGAACGCGACTCGCAAGATGGCCTCACGCCAACACATTCACGATGAGTCTGCGCCCGTGGTCGCAATGCCCACCTATTCTCGAAATCTCGGCCAAAATGAACTGTAAGAACTCATATTTCTCTCTATTTTCATTGTTAACGTCCGCTAGATCATACTACTTGCCCAGCAGAGCGTACGGATTGAATGACATGTTCAGTGAGTCTGCGGTTTCTCGCTCGTGTGTTTGGCGATTTTATTGCGTTCATAGCACGCGTTATATTCCGCGCACCGCCAGCCCTCGCGTCGCCGTTTCGACTTCGGGTTGTATGGGCAATCATGCGGGTGCAACACTCGCTGCTGGCGTGTCAAATCGACATGGACCCCGGCTGCTACGAAGACGCTCGATTTGTGTCCGTGGTTTCCAGCCGTCCGAGTCAAGTACCTAACGCTGAATATCTTTAGGTATACGCCTCCATCGAGCCCGAAAGACGCCATGGAACACGCCGGCCGCACTCTGACGATCCACGACGACAAACGGGGGCACGAACTGGATGAAGACTTTATTTCTGGCCGGCGCAAGCTCTCTGCCCACTGTCTCGGCCGTATGGACGTCGCCCGACACGGCAAGGTGTCTTCCGGCGTCGATGAATTTCATATGTCGTTCACGGTCCTCCACGCAATCACAGACGGCACCTCCGCCCACGGGAATACGATCCTCCAGTTCCTAGGCGGGTCCTCCACCCCCGGCGGGCCAGCAAGAACGGATGCCGAGTTGCTGCAGATCCTCGAAATAGAGTGGAGCAAACGGTGGGGTAAACCGCGCATTGAATATGAAGTTATCACCCCCGCCGCCGAGGCGCGCCTCCCGCGACCCCGCTCGAGATTCGAGTTGGCTGTATGGAGGGTCGATTCTCAGAACGTCCAACGGCGCGCCATTGTAGGTCTTTTCCTTGTCTATGCCCATTCCCCGATGCTAAAACCTTGATCAGGGTGCCCATGCTTTCCCCCGCATCGCCAGCGAAGTCACCAAGCAAACCCTCGTCGACGTCAGGTTCGACCGCGCCCAAACCGCCGCCCTCGCCGCCAAATGCAAATCCGAGCGCGTCACTCTCCAGAACACCGTCTTCGCGCTATGCAACTTCGCTTGGATCCGCACCGCCGCCGCGCACCCCGAGTTCCTCATTGCGCCCAAGACGCTGCCGATGCTCTTCTACACCGCCATCAGCCTGCGACGACACCTCGCGCCCATTTCGCCCCTTGCATCGGCCATGTCGCTCGCGCTGGGGTACGGCAATATCGTGCTGCCCGCGTTCATCCCATCTGCCCCGGGGGTGGATGTGCGCAAGGTGTTTTGGCTCCGCGCGCGGGGGGTGCAGGCACAGATGCACAGGCAGACGCGGAGCCCGATGTTGCTTCCGCGCGCGCAGATTCTGAGCTTTGAGCGTGGGCGGAGGGCGAAGGCGTTTGCGAAGCAGGATGACGAGGCGGATGGGACGCTTCCGCGCTCGAACCAGGCACGGACGCGGCAGAATCAGGATGACAAGAAACCGCCGGTGCAGTTGCAAGCTCCGACCATCCCGTCCGTGGCGCTCATGGGCATCTCGCATCTCGGCGACCTGACTTCGACGTATCGCACGGAACGCTACCCGTCCATCGAGTTCGTGGACTCCGTCGGCCATTCACGTAAAGCCAAGGGCGGGATCCTTCTCTTCACGCGCAGCGCGCAGGGCTGCTTCTCGACGATGCTCGAGTGGGATGCGGCGGCCTTCCCGCCTGGCTTGGTTGAGGAGTTCTGGGGCCACTTTGTCGGAGGCGTGCATGAGTTTATCCTCGACGGAGCGCCTTCGGCGCAGGTTAAGCTTTAGCTGCCTTGCCTTCCGTTTCGTGTTTGTTTTTGCCGGATGGATATTTGTCTGGAATTACAATTGTAAAGACTCGTGGAAGCGTACAGTGAAAGAGGGTCGAAGTACATGAGTAGAGGGTCGAAGTACATGAGTAGATATTAAGAGTGTGTGTAGCAAATAAATGCAGATGTAGACGCGACAAATACACAATAGCTCTAGGCTTTTTCGTTGATGACCGGCGATATCCCTCGCTCGCCAACGAGAGGCTCCTTCTCCGGGTCACTTTTGGGGAACCGCGCGCGCGGCTTGGAGGTTTGCACCCAGGTATAATAGACCGTGCCGCCAGTGATGACGGATATTGAGTATAGGTGGGAGCTACAAAAGAGAGAAATGTTAGAAAATGGCGGACGCGAGACGAAGCAAATGGCCGCACGAGGTGAGGATGTCGGAGAAGATCCACATGCCCAGGATCGTCTGTATGACGCCCTTTGCTGCTGAGGAGAACATGTGCGTAATCGGGCTCGTCACCTAATAATTTGCGGATTAGATTTTAAAAGGTCATAAAAAGGAGGGGAAAGGCGCACCTTGATGGACAGAGAATGGGATATGCCTAGCAGGAACCCGAAGAAGCCGGTGACGAGGCTGCCTACGACGAACGTGCGCCACTCGGCGTCGACATCGTAGTATCGGGTGCGCAAAACGCCCAGCTCGCCGTGCAATATTAGGCACGGGAAAAGGCCTGCCGACATGAAGAGGTTCCCGTAGTACGAGAGTGCGAGGGCGGACTGCCCGACGTGCGCGAGGGCGGACTTTTTGAGGACGGCGTGTACGGAAAGCACGAAGGACGACATGCAGCCGCAGAAGAGGCCCAACGCGGACTCATGGGATAGACTGCCCGCGTACCGACCGCGGTACAGGGATGGTGCGCTGCCAACGAGGAAGCCGCAGGTGACGACGAAGGCAGCGAATACGACTCTCGGATGGGGCTGGACGCGGTTGGCCACTGACGACACGAGGATGGTGAATGGAAGTAGGAGACCTCGCGCGATCTATGAAATGGGTTAATTAACCAAAAAGAAAGAAACTCATGAAAGAGCTTGCCTGGAAAAATGCGGCATCGACGTTCGCCAAGCAAAGAGTGTTGAAAATCAGGCCAGTGATTCCAACTGTTAAATAGGGGAAGAGGTTGACGACAACCGCGCGGTTGAACATGGGCAGCTCAAACTTGACGGGTAGATTTCGTCCCAGTCGCGTCCGGTTGGCCCATGCGAGGAGGCGAAGTAAAACGACAGCGATGAAGACTTGTATGAACTGCAAACAATTGTTAGAGGAGTGGGAGAAAGAAGTAAGAAGAATTTTCTTACAAGGAAAGTAAAGGGGAGGTCGGGTGTGTTGTTTAGGACGGCTTTGTTGACAAAAACCATCTGTTGCGAAATTAGCACAAGAATCCGGGAGAAGGGATGATAACGCACCACTAGTGCAGCGACAATGTAGAAAATCACCACCCCGGCCACCTCCATCTGAGAAGCTTCTGGTTCGCGCGCGTGCATGGTAAGTAGTGGTAAGTTAGAGAAGGAAGAACAGGGAGGGGCGAAAGGTGGGTCCTCCTATTTCCACCTTCCTTCTTAAAGCGCCGCTGGATGAGACCCTCCTCCTGACTTTCGATCTTCATTCCCACCCCGATCCCACATAGCCTGCTTCCGTGTCTTGTATCGTCTGCTTCCGCGGGGGGATTGTTGAGAAACACATTCAATTGATCGAAGTTTGTGTACTACAACAGCGGGATTTTTAAAAAGATAAATCAACAGGCGGTAGGTCAGCAAGCAAGCAAACGCTGCGAGGCACGGAGGGTCCCTGTGCCGGGCGTCGAAGCCTGAGAAGCGGCTGCAGTGTCTGAGTTATCCGAGACAGGGCGCCCCAAGGTCCACCAGAAGAGTCAGGGGAAATAAGATCACAAACCAGGACGGTCAAGATGACAGAATTCCGAGAATATAGATGCATCGGGAGGTCTGGACGTTCACGAATTCGGTGGAGAGTATCGCGCAACATGGGCGTGTCTAGTCGGGGAGGGCGGGGTTGATGAGGACGTTGACGAATCCCATGAAGAGGATTGCGCAGCCACTGCAAGTCAATGTCAGCATGGAAGATCATAAATTAGGAAGGCGAAGGTCTATCTCACCCCGCGAGCGCAACTCCGCCAATCCACGGAGCGTTCAATGCTTCGACGTCTGCACAGAATATTCAATGAGAATGCAACGTTAGAATTAGGTGAGGACTCACCGGAGGTGGTGACGTCGATGACATTATACGCGTGCTTGCCCCAGGTAAAGACCGAGCTGTTACACCAGCACCTATCGAAGACGCTGCCGAATTGAAACAAGCAGGCGAGAATGATCCAGACGGTGTTTAGCGCGGCGAGCACCTTGCCTATTCGGCGGAGAATGATGGAGATCACGGCCGCGAGGCGCGTGGCCTTGGTGTGCATGTACCGGTCCTTGAAGGAGTCGGTGAAGGTCGAGTAGTGCGCGAGCAAGCTGGAGGCGACGAGGAGCATCCAGACGAGGGTGGAGATGACGCCGTACATGAGGTAGCTGCCCGAACGGCAACCGATTCCTTTCGTGGGCGTGAAGAACGCTACGACAACCGCGGCGCCTAAGACGAAATTAGACGTCGCACCGGAGCGGGAGCGGAACACGAGAACGTACCCGTCGTGCCCCATGTCAAGGATAGCGCGATTAGAGCGGCCAGTAGGAATCTCGAGACAACCCCAGGCCCCCACCGGCTCCTGGGCTTGGGGTTCATCTCAAACTCGATAGCCTTCATCTTCACGTAGTCCGACACCTGCGAGAGCGAGCCCGTCCGATTCCGTGGATGTATCCGCATGTTTCGATCCCCCTTCTCCCCCTTTTGCCACTCGAGCCCCGAGTCGACCGGCTCGTAGCTTTGGCTCCGCTCGCTCGCCTCACGGAACGCGTAGTAGACACTCTCGACCGCGAGCGTCCAGGGGAGGAATCGCGCGTAGTTGTAAATGGGCGCGGAGCAGTGCTCGTCGCGATGTACGTCGCCGGTGCCTTTGCTGAGGTAGATCGCGCGTTTAGCGGAAACCTCTGATGCGAGTCTGGGCTCGCCCGACGGGGAGGCGACGTAGGCGATCTTGTTCGCGCGCTCCATGGCTTGGTGGACGCGCTCATGGTCGCATTTCGGGCTGATTTGCAGCCAGCCTATTCATTTAATATTATTTAAGCGATTTCAGAGAAAGTTCATAGATGCGAGGCTCACCGACCACGATCGGGAGGAGCCATAGTAAAATGGATCCCACGGCTTGTCCGTTGGAGTTGAGAGTCGAGGTTGTCACGACGCCTGAATGAAATTCATTGAGGATACTGTAATTGGTATAGATTATCATCCCTACCTGTAAAGGAATCGACCACAGTAAAAATGTACTGCGTCGCGCGCCGTAAGCAACATCCCCCCGCGTTCAGAGGTACACGCAACGCACCGCGATAACCACCCACAGGATCGATGCAACCGCCGATATGGACCAAGTTTGCACATAATTAAGCAGATCCTCTAGGGTTTCCCAGTAATTATCGTTGGCATGAAGTACCACGAGCGATGCGAGGAGGGGATCGTCCGCCTTTACGTGAAGCGGTGACTGCTGCAGGCCGCTGAGGATTTTGACCGCGCTGCGCACATTATTATAGCTGAGAGCCGAGAAACGTTGCGCGATCCAGTGCCCATTAAGGACGGTTAGCGCAAGGGAGTATGCGGCCAGGGTCGGGGAGCCGACGGTGAGGAGCATGGACAGCAAGTTGTCGAGCCGGTTGTTCGCGCCAAAGGGCAGCTGAGAAACGAGCGCCAGGTAGGGGAGGAGCCATGCGCTGTGGGCAGACGGTTATTGATGCTGAACACGGGGTAGGGTAGCTGAAGGGCACATACCTGAATTGCTGCGAGAATATATTCCACACAAAGGGCTCCGATCCCGACCCGCACGCCACCACACACAAGTCGTAGGTAATTGCGGTCGCCAGAGAGATGTTGGATACAGGACGCCCCTGGTTGTCCGTGCCGCCAGTCAAGCCCCAGTCGCCGTTACGCACTTGAGCAAGGCATGTGTCGAAATTCACGCTCCCAAGCGCAACTGGGAGTACTGTCAGGTAAATCCAAGCGCGAGCTGTCGCACCGCAAGACGATCAGTAATCGCTCCGGTCTCTAGAAAAAGCGTCACTCACACATAGTCGGGGGAAAGGACAACGTGTAAGTACGGGCAGCACGTCGGCGGTGTATATCTTGACGCGGCTGCTGTAAGACCCGAAGCGAGGACTCTGGCTTCCTCTTCGGGATGCCTTTACGCACCGCCTTCTAGATTGCGAATCTCCGGAGGACATCATGCATGCATCTTAGGCGCCGGGAATGCAAGATAAAGACCCCAACGCCTTCCAAGGAGTCTTGCGCGCCGCCAGTAGTTGTCAAAGTATTTTGCAGTGGTTTTTCGACGCCTTTTGCGAGACTCGTTGTGTCCAACGAGTCCTACACTAGTTCCCTTATCTCACCCAACGAGTAAGGACAAGCGCCAAACAGCAGCTGCCAGGGGTCGATAAGCCGGCACAAATTGAAAGTGCTTGACAGAAAGCTGTTGAACGGAGCAAATGGTGATGCATTCTGGCGCCGTGGATACCCTGAGACCAGCGTAACGGCGGCCGCCGCTCCTCAACGGGACCGTGCCGTGTAAACTGCCTACCTACAAAGACTTGCAGGAAGAGGATCAAGGAGAAATATTCGTTCCACTTGAGATCAAAAGATAAATACGGATTGAAAATATTCCAGTCGACTCGACGGTCGCTCGTGCTCGTGCTCGTGCTGGATATAAAATCTTCCATCGCGGAGGAGAATGGAGAGTTATGAATGTTGAAGTAAGCCCCTGACGATTGCAACTGGGGAACCTCGGTAGGGTACATGGTGGTAGGTGTGGAAAGTACTCTACTTTATACTACTCTACTATCTAGGCTGTAAAGAACCCAAAATAAAGTTGAGTAATATACAGATTTGAGTGCTGTTAGCTGTAAGCTCGTAACAGCTTTCCCGAATTCCAACAATCAAGACTTGACGAGATAGCCGCAATAAATTGTCCACTCTATAGCGCAGCAATTTTCTCCACTAACACCTTCTTCCCCTTCGTCTCCCCACCCTCAATCTCCTTCACCACCTCCTTCCCAAACCACCCCTTCAGTGTCTTCCTTGCCTCCTTCGCCTCATCTCCCTCCTTGCCCATCAACGCCTCGCACAACTCTGCCACCACAAACGCGCCATTGCGCTCACCTTTCGTGCACATCGCAACGACCACCTCCTTGCCCACCTCCTCCACGAATTTCACGGCGAAGGCCGCGCCGTTCCAGCCGGGGGATTGCCCAATGGCGCCGGATGAGCGATTGAAGTGCCCGCCTTGCAGGAGGGTCTTGTAGAGCCGCGCGGAGTGGGGGAGGTCGATTGGGTGCGGAGCGTCCTCCTCAGCGCAGGGATACGCGGCCGAGGCGGCGCGCAGGAGGGTCTCAATTGCCCCGGTTTTGTCTGTGAAGTCGCAGAGTCAGATATAAAATATAATGACGAGGAACGAGAGACAGCACTGACCCCCGTCCGCAAAGAGCATGATCTCAGTCACCACCAAACTCGCCCCCGTCTCCCGCAGGAGAAGCGCGCCCTTATCCTTCACCCACTTGATGAGCGCCTCGCTCGCCCCCGCGCGCACCTCCGCTTCCCGCACCTCGCTCGTCTTCTTACTCGTCTTCGCGCGGATCTCGTCCGTCTCTGCGAGGAGGGCGATCTGCGCTGGCATAAAGTGCCTTCGTGTCCGGGGGACGAGGAGGTAGAGGAGCGCGCGCCGCCCTTGCGCCGTCTGGACAAGGGTTTGGGCGGGGGAGGTCATCTCAGGGATGAGGGTCTTGATGACGAGCTTGGTGTCGCTGGGACGGTGTTAGTTTAGTAAGGATGAAGGAAGGAAGGAGAATGCTTACTCGATAACATCGAGCGCGGTGAAGAGCACCAGCTGCGCGTCGTCGTCGATGCACATGCGCTCAACATGCGGCTTGAGCACCTTTAGGATCTGCTTGCGGTCCTGGAGCGCGTCGTATATCAGCACGAGTGTATCCGAAACCTCAAGACAATAATACAGACCTTGGCGCTCCCACGAGCAAGGAACTCGCGCACGACGCGGCTGCCGTCTTTCGTGTGGACGAGCTCAGCGAGGACGTCCTGGCATCTGTCAAAAAGAAAAGAACATTAGTTCAAGGAACGACTGCAATTTCGGGACGTACACTTCGAAGATCTCCCGCAGCTGCTTTTCTGCGTCTGCCTCGTCGGACGAGCTGTTCACGGCAACGATGTACTCCCAGAGAGCCCGATGGACGACCGCGTGCGTCACGGCGCCCTTGTCAGAGTTATTGAAACTATTCAGCGGACAGTGAGCAAATGGGTCCTCGGGCGCAGGGATAACATAACACACATAGACGTCAGCGCCTCCTTCATCGATGCCAGCACGCGCTTACGGCGGTCGGGGTCCGCGCCTTCAAGCACGCCCGCGAGCCCCTTGCGCGCACGCTCCTTGTCCTCGTCGGTACCACTCGTAACGGTGAAAAGCGCGGTCTCCTTGCCGTAAAAGTCCCGGACGAGGAGCGTGCGCTCGTAAGCGTTCGTGTACAGCTCGAAAGCGTCTGCGAGAACGGAGGATGCTTCACGATGCAGAAGGAGCCGCAGGACATGGCCCTGGAATTCCTTGAGGATGGACGGCCGGTGGGTGGGGCATAGACGGATTAGTTTGGTCACCAAGAACTGCGGTAGGAGATTAATGAGAATCTGAGCAGTAAATCGGCGAAAAGGTTCGTACCTTGGAATATTTACTCTGCGCGAGTTCCTTGTACTTGCCCTTGAGCTCCGCAGCGATCTCGTCCCGCTCTTTCTGCCTCCCATGTTTCACCACCGTCTGCACTATCCGGCTCGCGTCGTGCTTAAAGACGATGTCCTTGACATGGCCGCGGATAATGGTCATAAGCTCTTGGATGTGCTTTTGTCGGTCAGTCGCACTGACGTCCTTCGCGTTGGCGAGACTCCACACGCGCTTGGCGTCAGCAAGTAACGTCGAGTGCGGCTTGGCCGCCCGCCGTTGCTCCTGCAGAACTTTTTGCGCCCGATGCGACTCGCGGGCCGCTGCGAGTGATAATAAAATACTCATAAGGGCCAGCGCGACAACTTGACGCGGAACACGGACCTTCAGGGTCCTTTTGAATTTGGTTTTGTGTTGGGGGTGCGTCTTCCGTGTCCATAGCATACTCGTCCTGCTCCAGGTCTTCGTTCATAGCGTCAAGTCCCTCGTCCTCGACATCACCCTCCAAATCGGACTCTGCGCTCTCGGCCTCCCTTGTCGGGAGCGTCACCGGCCTGCTGCGCTTCTTGTCTGATTTCGCGGCTGGTTTCTCGGCATGGGATTTTGCTGGCTTTTCGACATGGGCTTTTTTAGGCTTGGGACCGCCCTGGGACGCAGCGGGTCGTTTCTTGGCCGATTTTTGTGCGGCTGCCATAGTTTTCGCGGTAATTCTACGCAGTAAGTTGCCTAGCAAGCCCCAGAATTGCTCTAGCTGTCCAACAGATCCAACAAGGAGCAAGACGAGAAATCGACGCCTTGGATCAGAAAGGAAAATTTGTGACAGGTGTGGCTGTACCCGGAACATATTGGCTTGCGGCGTTTAGTCTGAGCTGTCACGGTCACACCGGCGCTGACAAGAATTCCATGTACGCCTTCTCATGTCTCCCTACGCTGCCCTGACCAAGTTATAGGCCGCCAAAGGGGTTTCAAAGGAGGAAGGCAAACGCCTCCGATGGCGCGTCGACGCCTCAATTACCGGTAGCTGTCGAAAATACAAAGTACCGTGCGCCTCTAATATTTTGTTTCAGAGTCTTGCAGAACAGTTATCCTACTTGGAGAATCCACGACCGTTCAAAAATCCCAACTACGTCAAAAAGGCCTCTGCTCGACGCTCGAAGAACCTGAAGGCCGTGCTGGCGCAGGAGCGTGAACGGGAGCGCGCAGAACGTGAGAAACGGCGGCTGGACAAAATGGAGAGTGGGATGGATGTCGACGGAGAGCCCTCTATTGAGGAGGAGGAGATTTTGACTTGTGAGTTCCTACCCTTTTGGAGCGTATTCACTTGGTCATTCTCTACTAGATACGTCTATCGAGGCACCCCCGTCGTTATTGCCGCAGAAGCACTACTGTGATATCACTGGCTTGGAGGTTCGTCACTTCATCCCCCTGGTCTCCTTGATATTCATAGTCGGGTCAGGCACCTTACACGGATCCGGCGACAAAACTGCGATACCACGACAAAAGTATCTACGAATTGATCAAAGGGCTTGTGCGTTCACTATTTCCCTCCATACTTCGTTTTCTAATGGACTTGTAGAGTGCCAGTTCTGTCAAGGAATATCTCGCCGGTTTGTGATTTTTGTGTCAAAATTTCCTGCCTTACAACCTTCACCTCAGCTCGTGGTGTAAATTCCATCGTGAAATAGTTGGTCTCCGTGGATTCACTGTATCATAGATTATGTATTCTCTCGAAAATGTTTTCCCTACGCACTGGTTTATTGCAACCTTGACTCTTTGAACCTGGTACATACAACCACTTTACATAGTAACATTACTGGACCTTCTCCTCTCGCTCGTTCTCCCGTGGTCTCAAAACATGAGGGGCAAGCACCCCCACCGAGACGAGGGGTGTCGCTAGCAGTAAATACGTGGCCGTCAACAATCGGCCCTGCAATTCCGGCTGCAGGACAAGCCATACGACAAACGATATGCTCGTCCAAATGACGTCCCAGCCGATGGACGATTGTGCCGGATGAGAGTGCAGGACATTCCATGCTTTAAGAGTAAAATCTGTGACGGAGACCGCTGGATCGCCTAGGGCTTGGCCAGTAGCGCGCGTATGAAGCGCGAGCGCAGCGCCAAAGACGAGGATATAGAGGGTCTTCAGGCTGATGCCGAAATATGACTTGGTTTGAGTTGAAGCTTGCCCCAGAGGGAATAGACGATCCGGAGCCAGGAGCGGAAGCACGATAAGTGAGTGCATGAGCAGGAGGTTTGGAAGGAAGGAGCGCTCGGAGGTGAAGGGGCTCGTTGCGACAGTCCCGAGGGAGAGCAGGACGGGGAGCCAGAGCGCAACAGGGGCCTGGAGAGAGGAAAGTCCATGGTTGGAGGAGGGAGAGGGCGGACGGGGTGCAAGCACGAGGGCAAGGTAAAATAAATTTGACGCGACGGAGATCGCGACGAGCTGCCCGAGGAGCATGTACGCCCAGATGAACTGGACATTGTGGCGTCTGCCTGCGGGACGGATAGTTCCACGAAAAGTGGGCCAAGCCGCAGAATTACTGACCTTCAATGGAGAGGAATATCGTCCATGCGCCGACAGTGAATAGGCATAGCTGTTGACTCCACCACCAATTTACCTGGCCGAAGCAGACGTTGGCCCAGGCTTGCTCGAAAAGCGAGGTATTGAGAAGCCATTGGCTCATTCTTTCAACGGTAAGCCCAGTGAAAATAGTAGCCCCGGTGGACCGTTCGTAGTCCGTGAAACTCCACTGCAGAAAGCATTAAACATCAACCATTACGAATAGAAAATGACTTGCAGCCATAAATTTAAACATGTCTATTGAGAGCATCGCGTAAGAGACATCCTGCTAAAGCCATTGAAGACTTACAAAACCATGTATGTACAAAAGACGTGATTGCGAGCGCGATGAAGACATATGCCCTGCTTCCCAAATCTTGACTGAAGAGACTTCGCGCTATTAACAAGAAGAGGCCCGCGATGATAGAAAAGTAGGAGCAGAAGACGCCGACCGCTGCAAGCTCGGAGATATGCATCGGAGCTGCCAGCTGGCTGCCAGTGGACGGCGGGAAGGGTAACTTGAAGGCCGATCAAAGCCGAAAATCAATGATCCCATCACCTTCCGTGGTTTCTCTCCTCCTCCCATTTGTTTTAACGTCAAGAACACAGGTCACTCTGGGTAGTTCACTAGGAATCAAGATACACAAAAGATACCACAACAATCCTTGGCCTCAAGAGACGAGGCAACTCGCGATCCACGGGGACGCCTGCTCGTGGCCCCGCTCGCTCTGGCTCATCTGACTAGGAGTCCTCTTGGATATCTTTGGCGCTGAAAGTCAACATTTCGACTGTCCCCAGCCACAAGACTCCTGTTCACACTTACCTGCCTCTACCGTGTTATCTCCCATCCGTGGAATCCCAATTCCTCTTGGTCAACTCTTGGTTGACTTCTCGCCGAGACCAAGTATGTGGTATGTGGGACTGAACCGACTCGGATGGTGTGAGCGGAAGACTGCTTGAGAAGGACAATGGCTAATGTGCAATCAGTTCTAAAATAATCTTCGCAGACCATGAACAACACCGCAGGTTCATCTCTCGCGTGCCGCTGTTGCGGCTCCTGTTCTCTTTGGCGGTCTATTACCGAAACCGAGTATATAGCTCACGAGTCAGTCTTCTCCTTATGTTCTCTCACTGGTATGTTCAGGCCTACGCTGATAACTCTATTACTTCTCGGTTCAGCTTTGTGCAAGGTTTATGAAGATGTCTCCCAAGTCTTGAAAATATTGCGCTCACCATCACCGAATAACAGGCGACCTTTTCACCAGTAAATCCCGATCGACAACTCCGTATCGTGCATCTGAAATAGCGGCGGTACCAACCAGATGGGCTGCAGATGCAGCATTGTTCCGGATGTATTGGTCGAGCTCGTCCGGAGAAAGAGTTCCTAAGTCCTGGGAGCAATGCAATAATCTTGCCATGCAGGGGCCTCGGCGAGCTTCAGGACCTTCTTGGGCGCCTGGCGCGCAATAAAAGGTCGATGTTATTCGTAAGGAATCGGTCGATAAATGGAGCGAACGGGTTGGTGATATACCAATTGTGGCCGAGCCGCCTGTTCGAAGGTAAACACGCGGCCGGTCGTCTCGATTCGCAAACTTACGGTTAAGAGGATTTAGAACGACCATTCCGAATGACATGAAATTCCCGGTCGATCTAGCGGGACCACCAGTCTAGCTCGTTTGAGGATTAGATTTCACTCACAGAAAAGGCTGCTTCGACGTGCAGGCTATTAGGACCTGCAGACGGATCTACGCGAAGCCACGCAATGTTACAGTGCGTAATTCGTATTGCGGACAGAAGACCAGTGCCACTCCTGCTCTGTTGTGTTCCTAACGGATGAACCTCAGCATAATTTATACGCTAAGCTGTTCCATTCGGCAAACACTTCATTAAAACGCGTCTCATTTTGTGTTATTGAATCCGTTGTTTCGGTGGAGTGCACGGACCAGCCGGCGCCAAATAGAGGTTAGTCCGTCGCATTTTGCCCAACGCTTGGAAGATGGAGGAGAGTGGGGATTCCAAACATTTCACGGAGCCAATGACGCGTCGAGGTTCTTCGTACTCTATACTATGGCGAGGAAAGCCCAGACACGGATGTATTTCACAGATACTCGCGGCGAAGCCCACCATGGGACCTTTGGTTCGTAAGCGGTCTTCTCATACTTGAGTGGTGGGGCGGATTTAGTTGGCGCTGATCGCAGATAAGTGACCAGAATATAAGTACAGAAAAGGTTACCAGGAATAAGTATGGCAAAAGAACAACATCTTCCACATGACAAGGAACAGGATCTCAGATAAAGAGTCAACAATTTTGAGGAGTTACCGAAGCCGAGGCCAGTGTTCGCGGTTCATTCCAGTTCCCTATGCGGAAGGTGCAATGTTTGGGCAATCCAAACCAGAAACTTGAGGACTCCGATTAGAGGTCTTCCGAATTACAAACTTCCCAGCGGCCATCCCAGAAGGGTTTGAGACTTACTTTCGTGGCTTCATTTTCAGGCCTCGAAGCTGGAGCGGTATTCTCGGGTCATTCGAAGCTTCCCTGCCAGGAGGGAGTTGTGGATGAAAGAGCTCTTTTCGGATGGAGCCGTAGCCAAACAGCACCAAGCGCGACGCGTTGACGGAGGTAACGTGACCGCATGGCTGAACCACGCGAAGCTTTGAAGTTTTCAAGCAGTGCTAGTGAACCTAGCGGTGGGTCCTTCATACCTGTTTCCTGAGGCCTGGGACAGCTCAAATCTAGGCTTCGCTGCATTTTCTTTCGGCGCCAGCAAATTTTGTGTCTTATCGACGCTTCTTGCCCTTCTCCTTCTGAGTTCTCTAGTTCTCAGTCAACTGGCCTGGAAAAACTCTGCAGGGGAATTTGGTCTGACTGCCCATCGTAAGGATAGGACTCACGAAGAAACCGCTAGTTCAGACCGGCCACACCTTTCTTATTCTGGTCTACCAGCCATCCAGTGCCCGGCCCTCCGCCAATGCCACTGCACTTCCGTTCTGACGCGTTCAAACTTCAATCCTGTGTTGGACGAAGGAGACACAGCGAGAAACACGAGGATATTGCCGAGTGGTCGACGCGGCTCATTTTCAATCTTGCGATTTCCATGGAGTGCAACTGGTGATACATTGAGTGGGGGTGCTTAACGATACATACCGGGCCTTCTTCCTCGAATTACAAATGTCCTGCATCGTCCACTGCACCGACAGCAGCTCCCCCGTCCACCTTCCCTTTCAGACTCGCATTCCGCGCCAGGCCCAGGCCCCCCTTCACCTGCTCCGCATAATCCACATTAAACGCGTCCGCTGCCCCTGCGCCGAGCCCCATCGCCGCCCGGTCTCCAAAGAAGTACGTGGCATTCCCCGTGCCGTTGGCAATCGCGCGCAGCTGCTCGAGCCGGCGGAGCTCGATGAGCGCGGAGAGCGCCTCCCTGCGCTCCGCAGGCCCTGGCTTGCTGCCTGGGGCCGTGACCGCCGCGGCGACGCCATCGATCTGCTGTGCGAGAGCGGACGCCTCCATGAGCGCCTGCTGCTGGCGCGCTTCGGCTTCGCGCACGACGGTTTTGAAGGCGGCATCGGCTTCATTTGATTTTGCAGCGAGCTATGACGGCGCAGACTGTAAGCGGGTGGGGAAAGTGAGAGGACGAGGAGAGACGTACGTGTCCCTCACTCTCGAGGATGACGCGCTGCTTTTGCCCCTCTGCGACGTTGATCTGCGCCTGCGTGTCGAGCAGCTGCTTGCGCCTGTTACGCTCTGCTTCCATCTGGAGCTCCAGTTGGCGCTGAAGAAATTCGCTTCAACGGGTGAGGGTGTGGAGAAGAGGGAAGCGTACCTCAACCTCGCGGTTAGCGGGCTGGAAGGACTGGACCTCGAAGCGCGTGCATTCGACGCCCCAATTCTATGTAATGCTATTTATCAGTCTAAGGCGAATTATACTGAAGGTTCTTAGATGCGCACCGCGATGGAATTCCCAATGACGATGTTAAGTCGCTTGTTCAGCTCGTTGCGGTCGCCAATGACCTGCCCAGCGGTTAGCGGACGGTGAATAAGAGGGAGCTCATTCGTACCTGGTCATACGTGAAGTGCCCGAGCACCGACCGCATCGCCGATGTCCCGGTGTTGCGAATGTTGTTCTGGACGTCGCTGATGGCGAAGCACGCCTTGTATCCGTCGACGATGCGATAGAAGAGCGAGCCAGAGCATGATACGGGCACATTGTCCGCCGTGTAGCCAGGCAACTGCGTAGACCAGCGCATTCAGTGCACACTTCGGGACATAGGTCGGGAACAGACGTTGGGGATGGATATTGACGACTCGCGGAGGTCTATTTTTTGAAGCGAGTGGTAGATGGGGATGTTAATGTGCAGACCAGGGTCAAGACGGTGGGGGTTGCGGCCCAGGCTAGCGTTCTCAATGAGCACTCGGAGTCTCTACCAGAAGAGCTGGAATGCGACACACCTGAGCTGCCAGCCCTCCTTCCCTTGCTGGATGATCGTCAAGAAAGTCCGTCGGGGAACGATTGCGCCCGACGCCCGAATCCTGGACCCAGACGCTGTGCGAACGGCGGAGCGGCGGAGAGCAATGGCGTTCATGAAGTGAATCCAGAGGCGGATGCGTGTGTTGTGTACAGGGGCTACCTATTGGCTACTTATGTCGTTCGGATGCCGAGGGACGCGTCGTCGACCGGCGGTACAAGAAGATGAAGCAGCACAGCCGAGGTGACCCGGACTCGCGCGGCATTGGGACGCTGGCATGGGCGCACAAGGACCGTCATAAAAGGGAGACCATAGGGTATAGAGGAAGTAGGAGCACATAGGAGAGTCATGATCAACCACGCCTTTGTCAAAATTACATTCTTTTTATATACAAATGTCGAAAATTCCAGTCTGCAGGCCGTACCTAAAGAATGGATACAATACTTACTGAAGGTGAAGGTTAACGTATTAGTAGAATTAAACAAGCATTGTCCGCGATATCGTATTTGAGAAAGCTCATCGTAGCAATCGTAGCTGTCCGTCGTCACTGTCCATTTGAGCCGGGGGGCCATGGAGTCCACGTCCCAAGGTGGGCGTGCGGTGGTATATGGTGTCGTCGTCGAATCGAAGCCGCAGGCGTTGGCTGGCTAGTAGCGCTCTTTGCGTGGAGCAGCGCGCTGGGGTAGGGGCATAGGCGGGGCGCGGGGCGGGGACGCCGAAGAGGCGCGGGACATGGAAGTCCCGCCACGCGGAACATCTGGGGTCGACGCGCGCGCACGCGCGAACTGCGCCTCGAGCTGCATCTCCCACTGTATTTTTTCCTGCTCCATATCCTTCACCTCACCCATTTCCGCGTCGGGCTTGGAGCTGGTAGACGAGAATGACCGCGTATGTTCCGGCGGCGGGAAGGAGTGTTCGAGATTAAACACGGGCCCAGTGGTGAACTGCTGCCGGCGGCGGCGCAGGTAGAAGAACAGCGCGAAGATGAGGAGCGAAAAGAAGAACAGGCCGATGACGACGCCGGCGATGACTGCCGGACCCGTCGGGCCATTGCCCTTGGGTACTGGCACGGCCGACGCGATTGTGAACGGAGTCGACACGCCCACCTGGGCGTTGTTTGCGGGATTTGCGGCGAAAATCTGCCAGCCATCCCTATATGCGCATTCTGATCAGTACATCGTATGGTCTGAGATGAGACGGCGGCGCACCCAGTAGCGCTCGCGGGTATAGACACCGTAACCTTGCCTGTCGTGGTTACGACGTTGTCCGCAAGCTGCACCACCGTATTGTTCTTCACGAGAAAGAGCGTCAGGGAGGCGGGGTCGTTAATCTCCTTGGTGCATTCAATTATCACATTTCCAGTGGTAACGGCGGTGGGGGTAGTGATTTGTAGGGCTTGTGTACCCAGGGGGGCTACGAGGGCAAGAAAACTGAACAGTCCATGTCAGACGCCTCCGAAGAGATAGCAGAGAGATAACGCACGCAAAGAATGTCGCGAACGATGAAGTAGTGACCTGCATCCTGATGTTCTGAAATTTTGAATGAATGGAAAGCTGCCAGCAACACCGGCGGCGCTAAGCCGTGCCGGAAGAGAAAGAGAAGGAAAGAGCGTCGGGGACCCGCGACCGTCAACTGGGAAGGAGAGGGAGGGATTGGCCGATCGCGATCCCACCTCATCAATAAAGGCCGGGCGGGGAACCAATTGCGGTAGCTATATCATTGTATGTGGTTGATGGCATGATTTGACCAGTGGTTGAGCACGCAGGATTTGAATTATTTCGTGGATGGGTTGATGGTAGCAGACCGTCGACTGAGTCCCGTGGAAGCAGAACGTCGACTCTGAGTCCCGACCTTGAGCATCATCCCGGCGCGCGAAAACGCGAGCGGCGGGCGGGCGATTCCCAAAGAAATTGCTTCCAAGTTCCAGGCCGCAATGAAAGGCAAGGATCTCAGCCAAGCCGTACGTTGTGAGGAGTCGACAGCTGTATAATGTCTTCTAGACAGACAAAAAATATTTGAGACTTCTGACATGACGGTAACCAGCACTCTCACATGTAGGAGCACACAAAAAGAGACTTCGTGTATAGCAACAGAATGCGATACGCTTAGTGATCCGGGTAACAGCCGGTGATGCAATCGCAAATCAAGTGATGCGCAGTGACACGCACTCGGGACGAGCTCCAGGACCCCGGGCACTACCCGCTGCCACCAACATCGCCCTCATCGCCGCTGACATCGAGCTCATATCCAAGCGTTGTTTGACTCGGTGCGCACCTCTCGGTACAACATAACAAGGTACAAGTTTTTTTTAGCGTCTGTTTAGAAGAGACTAACCTCCTTCTTTAGCTTCAGCGCCCACTGTTCCGACGCCCATGTGACTTTGTCACCCGCGTAGCGCTTCTGAAGGGAGCGAAAGCCTTGTGGACTTCAAATTCTAGGTGCGTGTATTCATTTTCTCCTTGCCTCATTATTTTCTGCTCAATAGGCACCGCAACCCTTCACCAAGCGTTCAGTACTAACTTGCGCGGGACTTTATTACCTCCCCTGGTAAGTCACGGTTTAATTTCTTTGCGCGCGGACTAAATTTGTAACAGGTGTTCAAAAACGAACTAGCGCCCCTTACCCAACGAATTACTAGGTCCTTCATCCCAGTTAACCGTGTACTCGAATATAAATCTAGGTGAGTCAGCTGTATTCGAATCCTACTGGTGTTCAAACCAAACGAAGTACAAGTGATCGCGTTGAAGCATCTGGCTATGAGAGTCTATGTTCGAACTTCTGACTCAATTTTTCTCTGCTACTAGAAATTTGACCTACGTTGCTTCAATATCATTGTTAGGCTTCAAGGTTGAAGGGTTGGGATTTTTGTGCGCGTCCACAGACTCAATCTATGGGCCTTAATATTTTACCGACCTTGCCCTCCTTCCACAATTTACTGGATTCTTCATGCAATTGGATTTTTGACTTCAATTAAATCACAGGTAAGCCAGTTTCATTTGAAGCTGGGTGTCGTTCGAATTCTAACTCAACTTTTTTTATCCTGTTAACCTTATCCGCGCCACACTTCAAATTACTTACGACCCGGTTGCTGGGCTTCAAGGTTGAGGGGTCGGATTATTTCTATGGCTCTAGATCTATTGCGCCGACTTTATTACAGAAGCTATGGAACTCTGACCTCGAGTTCGGACCTATGGGTAGTTGATTTTGGTTTAAGGTGTGTCCAATCTATGCGGCTACATATCTCACCTTCATATTAACTCGACTGCCAGCTCACTTGCCTGGATTCAAAGTCAATGGACACTGAGGTCTCTTCTTCGAATTAGTCACCAACTCGACCAACTGGACTGACTTCGACTTAAAAATAGACTTAAAGCATCGGCAAACCCTTGAGCCAACAGCGCTTGAACCCACGCTCCTCAGTACTATGGCCTTGTATCATAAATTCAGGTTCGTCTCGTTCCTACAAGTTTTAATCTGAACTGTTTGAACTGACTTCTTTACATCCAACTCAGGTGGACCTTCTTCGACGTCAAGGTCTCGTATTACCAGAATTATAGTTGTAGGACTCTTGGTGGTATGCTTCCTCACCATATACAGTCTGTCGGACATTTACTGACATCCATTTATGTCAGACTACTGTCAGCGACAGCCCTAGGTCGGCCTGACGGGATGTCGATATGGAAATAAGCCGGCCGGGACCTTTGTACGAATAACCCGGCTAGAACCCGGGGTGAACGCCGAGGAGGGGATATAGTCGGATAGCCACAATAAGGGGCGACGTCCGGCGTATGTCCGCTCGAGGTGGAGCCCGAAAAGACCCGAAGGCGGTATAGTACGCGCCCAGATAACCCGCACGTAGGGTTACCGATGAGAGGATGAACGATAGTATACTGAGAGTCGTTGCCCAGTGGTGAGAAGACGCTTCGTTGTTGCCAGGCCAAAGTATAGCTGGTATTAGACGAGGTAGAATCTAAAGTACAGGAAGATTCTACCTAGTATATATACTACTCTGTTAATTAGGTATCCAAGGTTTCATCTGAAATACCAATCGGCGTTGATGAGACAACGTATGGCACACAGGAGTGTGATCGAATATATCTCCACGATGTATTGGCTTTTAGGGTTTGACACATGTCGGTGTGATGCGGACTGCGGTTCCGTGAGATGTCTGACCAGTGAATTGGTTTCAGGCAAGTACACGAAGGTGATTCGTCCTCTAGAGGGAAATTACTCTGTCGCGGAGAAACGTAGCTACTCGTACGCTACGGAAGGTTTATAAAATTGTGGTGGTGGTGGTGAGATGGTACAATCCGTTTCCGTGAGGATTAGGATGTGAGCGCTAGGTTCCTCGAGGTTTTTAGTTCCTTGTTGGGGGCTAGCCTTCCAGGAAAGCCGCGGTTGGAGGCCGCTCTACACTTGCGCGAAGGATTAGAGCTTCGCAATGCGAGCGTCGATCCGAGCCGGGAAACCTGGGTGATATGGGGGTTTCTCTTTTCTCCCTGCCTCGTATTACTCGGGCAAGCAGTGTCTTTAAAACGTGGGTTTTAACACAGCGCGAGCGGGCTATAGCTCTTTTCCTCCGTAGCCCGTTTTCTTTCTGTGCTTGTGTGAACGCGCAACGGATGAGGTTCCGTGACGAGTGTGGCGAAGTTGTGTTTCGAATGAAATGGTGGAGTGGTTATAATCTTCACGGATAAGCCTTCCGTGAAGATGGGGAGTGGTGCCCTGCGCACGGATCTGCGTTTGAGCCTCCAATACAACAGTTGCACGCAGCTAAGTAGGGGCTGCTGGCTGTTTAGAAGTACGCGCTTTTCATCGACTGCGCCGTGACCAACGCCTTTGTATTCAACAATTTCCTCCTGACCCGTTTTTACGGAGTCGAAGGGACTTTTAGAAAGGGTTCCTTGGTGAACCTTCAATCCAAGTGACCTATTTAGCTAGCCCCACGGAGGACGGCGTAGCCTGAGCTATTATGTGTATATGAGAGAGACAATTCCGCCCCGTAAGGCTGGGGGGAGGGTAGCTTAGGTGTGAGCAGTGGGGGATCACAAGATAATTCCTTGGTAAATACATCTGGCTTTTATACGTATTCCTGCCCGATTACCGCGCGTGAACTTCTCCGTGAAGCCTCCGTTGTATTGTCCTTCCTGTGGATCCTCACATGCCCTCCGCGAAGTTCGACTCCCATGTTCTCCGTTAAGTTGACACACACGCCTTCCGTTAGGCTCGACGGAAACCTGCCCCCTCAACCTTTACGTTTGCCCGATCCCGTCGCTTCGCATGTCCCGTAGCGATCCGTAAGTCGTCCGTGAATATGTCCGTGTGGCACTCCTTGATATTGATTGCTGGTTGTTCGAGGTATAGGCCTGGTGGCGTAACTGGTAACGCGCGCATTTGCAGTCAACTTCTGCGCGATATTACAATTGCGAGTCCCTCGTTCGATTCGAGGTCAGGCCGTGTTCGCTTTTTCCCACGCTCCGTAGGTGTATTTTTCCGTCACGGAGAGAGCGTGCGCCAGTATTCGACCGTGAGTGATTCCGTGGGTGTCAATTGTTGTTTCATGACTATTTGCAGTATAGGCCCGGTGGCGTAACTGGTAACGCGCGCATTTGTAGTACTTCTCTTCACAATATTGCGTAATTGCGAGTCCCTCGTTCGATTCGAGGTCGGGCCTTTGTTGGCAATTTTGCTACCTTTTTTCCGCGAGCGTTCCTTAGTCGTGTTCCGTAGTGCGTGTGTTCCGTTGCAGTGTGTTACCTTTCCGTCCGCGCAGAGAGCGTCCGCCAGGTCAGTTTTCAACCGTGGGAAAACCCTCCGTGACAGCCGTAGCATGCCGTGTGGTCTCTGAGGCTTATCGTGATTTCCTCCGTGAATCGTTTCGTTACTGATTTCCGCCGCGCTTGAGCGTATCTGTTATATCCATGCACCACGACCTCCGACAAACTACTCCGATCGGTTCCTCCGGCTCCGATTGCGCTCCGTCTTCACGGAGCGCATCGGACCGCCGGAGTAACGGAACGATCGGAGCTCCGACAAAACATCGGAACGAACTCCCACCATCTGACACCTTGGCAAAACGCCATCCCACACATTCCTTAATATCCTAAGTCCTCCGACTTCTTACTTATTGTTTCAACATCGTTCTTTTGTCACCTGACTTCTTACTCCCCTTTCGGACTTACCTTTATTGTTATGTCCGCATGGTTTCTAACATATCTCCTTTACCTATTACAATAAGGAGCTCTAGTATTTAATGTTGTCCTACATCCCCCTGTACTTCAGTTTTATGATAAACGTTGCTTCACCCTGTTCCTCGTGAAGTAGTCTGGTCGTTCCGCTCTGTCACTCCGCCGGAGCTCCGCTTCTGTCATCTCTCTCCCTCCGACGATATCCTGCAGTAACGCTCGTCCAATTATCCCCTCTGTGGCGTAGCGTCATCCAGTCCGCCTTTCACCAGCTTCGACTCCGGACTCCGGTTCCGTTCTGTCCGGCCCGCCGCTCCGCTTCGTATCTGCTGTTAGTTCGACTGGCCCTATATCCCTCCGTACCATCTTCTGGACGACTCGGATATAACAGTATCACAAAGTGATAGCTCACATCGGGTGTCCGATCGTCGATCCTTGAATATCCCGGGCGGTTGTCAACTGTCGATGTGAGTTTGAGTTACCGTCGTTTCAGGGAATATTCCGGGTCTGTCGCCGTGTGGATCCAGGAGTATTCCGGGATGTTCCTTTGGAGTTCGGTTGTCGTATGGAAAACGGGGGTAGTAGAGAAGGAAATGAATGGGTTGTGAAAACCGCGATTCATGACAACTACGTTGCGTCTGGAACCCAACTGGAACCGCTCATTGAACACCAAAATTATGACCGTACAAATATTGGTGCGTGCCTTCTAGATCCTTCACTCGGCTTTGAACAGGAATTAAGATTGCCTCAAGTTACAGTCTACACGTCGGTCAACCCATAGGGTTTGGGACATGTTCTTCAACGTCTAACATTCAACGTAACTCACCTTTGATTAGGTTCAACCCTTTCGAATCGAGCTTAAGCAGGCCGAGACTACTACATGTGTCTGTGTCACCTATGTACACATTCTCGCTATTGAGTCTTCATTCAGCTTTTTTTTCTAGCCTTTAAATGAAGTATTTCACAGGACTAGGACTAGGCGCCGCAACGTCGAATCTATGCATCTCTGGCCGGAGGTATGCACTCTTAATTTTTCCAATTGTCCTTCCTTCAACTGCATAACTTTCAAGTCTCCTCACCGACTTTCAAACGAGTCCAGTTCTCGAACACCGAGCTTATGCCTTGTATTGAACTAGGTGCGTCCCCGCCTTCACTGTTTTACCTTCCATTAGATTTCTGAAGAGGGTCTTCAACAGGCTGCAGACTGAAACTATGCACCCACCCCTCGAGGCAAGTATGCTCCTTCATTTTTTAAGCGTCCTTCGTTCGACTGACTTGATCTTCAGGTCTCCCCCACCTGCCTTCAATTCAATTCAAACTAGTCCGGTCCTGCGACACCGAATCCATGCTTGCTTTAATTGAACCATCCATTCATTCATCAATCATGGCTTGGTATGGCTAAGACAGTTGAATTGAACCACGTAAGTGTGCATGCAGGTGCATGTCCTCGTCCTTTTGAATAATTTTCTGCCACCGGTACTTACTTTGGGGTACTGAAACTCGGTTGGACGAAACTATGGTTGTATGATACCTCGAGGTATGTTCGCTTCGTGTTTTTTCTTCTTTTTTCATGCTTCATTCGATTGACCTGAGCTGCAAGCCCTTCAAATGAGTCAGAGTGTTGAATCGGAGTGCGACATATACATCGAAGGTAAGTATGTCCCTTCATTCTGATTTTTTTCCTCCGCCCCTCCGATTCAACTGATTTGATCTTCTTCCACTGGTTGGAAGATTCAAGTTTTTCAGTAGAATTTTTGGTGAAAAATGTTGTTTGTTTTTCAGACATTTTTCACTGAAAAAGTAGCTGAAAAACTTAGGATATTTTCACCATTTCTTGAGCCTAAGGTGGAAAATTTGAAAGAAAGTTTGAAAGTGGTGAAAAAAGTTTGAATTTTTCACCACTATTTTCAGTGAAAAATGTCTGAAAAACAAACAACATTTTTCACTGAAAATTCTACTGAAAAACTTGAATTCCCCAACCAGTGTTCAAGTCTTCCTCACCCACTTTCAAACCAGTCGAGTTCTGGAACACGGAATCCATGCATGACTCGAATCAGGTGCCTGTCCTCATTCATTTAATCTATGCCGCATAATCATCATTACCTTGCAGATCTTTGACCGAGGAGTCTGCGCTGAAGCCCAGCACGCCGAGATCATGCATCTGATGGAGGTAGGTATGTTCTCTTCCTCATTCATTCATTCAACTCAACAGTTCCTTCTTCAGAAACAACTGTGTACTCAAGTTCTCGCACAGGGAACATATCCTCTGATTAAATCATCGAACCAGGTATGTACTACGTTGTGGGCCTTCTTTTGATGATGTGCTTCGATACTGTAAGCCGGCTCTTCATCCTGCATGAACTTCAAACTTGTTCTTACCTTCCTTGATATAGTTCTCCTCAGCAAACGTAGAATCAAACATCACGCCTTCGCAAATCCAGAGTCCCAAGTTGTGCCCCAAACAAATTCCCCCGAGTCAGTGTTTCCTGAATTTAATTTAATTACCAGGACGTATACTTGCGTAGCAAACGTCCCAGTCTGCCTGCGAGGGACCGAAGGCAAATTTCGGATCGTCGAGTTCATTGCATATTAGGAGGTATGCACCCGCCGTTCATTTTCCCTGGAATTGGATTGGAGTTTGACTTACTTTCGCAGCTTGAATTGAAACGAACCGCTACTCAATTTACCCGCGACATTCTTGAAGTTCCGAAGTATGGCCTTGATAAGCCTCCGTTGAATTCCATCTCGTCGTAATCTCCTTCTTTTTACTAACGAAAATCCCAGGTAGTTTGGAACGGTGATATATTCAAAGATACAGGGCTGTGTGCCTACGCTTGAGAGGAACGACGGCGCGGGATGCGAACACACGGCGGCAGTGCGGGGTAGTGGACGGGGGAATGTGTATGTGTGGCGGGACACATTCGAGCTTTCTTAGCTTGCTGACACTTGAATGCGGCGGTGTGTGGGCGCAGACAGAAGGGATGGATTATAATAGCTAGCTATTACTTGTCTGTACATGGGCCCTCTGAACTACTGGGCAAGTCCTTCGTGCTCCCCTCCTTCAGGCGGCGGTGTGCACTGCATAGTGTACAGTCCTACCCGTAGAGTAGGCTGCTTTGCACCCGCAGACAGGGCGTCGACCGGGCAAAGAGTTGGCGAGCTGGTCTGTGATTGCTGACATTTCTTCTGCGCTGACTTTGAGCGTGGGACGCGAGTGCTATGATGGAGTTGGGGAGGGATGGGTGGTACATCTGTGTGCAGGTACAAGTGGGCGCGCAGTGGTATGTGCGGGTGCTGGACAATTTGGGGGACAGGGAATGGATGTGGGTGCGGCGTTGGGGGCTGGTGTGCGCGGACACCGACGATTCGTTCTTGCGGGTCCTTGGTGTTCCCGCGACATGGCATTGGCATACGGCATTGACGTGGAGAGAGAGGGTGATCGCAGCGGCGGGACTCCGACGCAGGAGAAGGTAGAGGAGGAGGGAATATCATATCTATGCGTAGATAACTTGAACCATGGTGTTTTAACCCCAGCACACGGACACGAATAATTCGAGGAGCAGTTTGATGCTGAAGCTTACACGCTGACGCCGGACGGCGGAGGTTATCGATCATCGCTCGAACGCGCGATGAGGAAGAATAAGTGGTATCTGGGGTCCTACATGCGTGCCGCAGGATGGAGATCACGTATTGCTCCGCCATCAGATCAAATAAGCATATCGCATTCTGTTGCAATATTCGTGGGACGATTAAACGGAACTGGCGGAAAGGGATGTGAGATGCTTACTTTGCTGATTGCCGATCATGGCTGTGCCACAGGATGGCGAAACCGTTCGAAATTAACACTACTAGTAAACCCCTAAGCAAGAAAAAGGCAGTGAGCTTTCGCAGTTTGAACTATTGGTGAAAGCGGACCAGCGGGGACAGCGGGCGAATTGATTTTGGTGATCAGATCTACTTATTGGATGCCAAGGCGATTTTGCGGGTTGAAATTAGAACCTTAACAATAATTTGAGGGTGGTTCTTTCAACTGGCGAGATAGATCATCATGAATCTATGCGATAGATAGAAGTCATGCGTGTGCAGATAACAGGTAAGCTATATAAGATTGGTAAGTAGACTGAGACGTTAACGTTGAAGACGATAGACCTCTCAGTGCTCACCTGTGGCAGCCTGCCAGTGCTTCACTCGGGATCAGAAGAAATCTTCAAGAGCTTGAACATGACAAGACATCCTACTCGGAGAATGTTGAGGCAGCGGCAAACTGAAATCAGCCGGCATTGGTTTGCCTGGCGCAATGCACCAAATTGAGCAACTAAAAATGGATCTATCAATGGATGACAGACTTGACTCTTACCATGATCCCAACGCAAGCATTCTGGATAACGAGTGCGGTGTCCACAGTCTACCTTCGCGCAACGGCGTTCCTCTTCGTGCGAATGGTGTGTAAGGCGCCCTACGCGCTGAATGCGCCTAGCTAATACGCTGCAGCTCCCCATAGGGCCTCGCTTCATGCCCAAGATTGTTACCGCGTTCGCAATTTCTCTCGCGACGTTCTTCGTCTCTCGCCAACGTCGCCCCGGATCGTCCCGATCAAGCACCAGCGCCCTCCGTGGTGCTTTTCCCGTTTTGTTTGGAACCTATTCGCCAAGCCACGTGTTAGCAAGCTTCACGGGATTACTGCTCAATATTTTTGCCTTTTTCGCATGCTTGGACTTCATGTATCGTGCGCACATTCTCCATCCTGTGGAATCGCTTGCCTTCTCCCGCACGGGGTACGTCGATTCGACCAGCGCCCGGATCGTGTTCCGGAACCCTGGCGCTCGGGGCCCGTTGCAGTTAATCTACAAGAATTCGGCGAGGCCGGCGACGAAAGAGATTGACGTTGCACCGTTGATGGAGGACTCCGACTACACGGGGACAATAGAGTTGAATGGACTGGACCCGGGGACGCGATACTTCTACAACATATCCGGCGGGCATACGGGATCATTTACGACAAG
Source organism: Mycena alexandri (assembly GCA_029233265.1). NCBI lineage: Eukaryota > Fungi > Basidiomycota > Agaricomycetes > Agaricales > Mycenaceae > Mycena > Mycena alexandri. The sequence goes on from JARJCM010000143.1 coordinate 55,808, forward strand.
TGCCGAAACCTTGAAAAAATTCACAGTGATCAGCACATCATGCCAGAAGCCGTTCTATCCATACTCGCCGCTTTCCCATTCGCTCGCCATCCCAGGTCTAAGTCATCTGGCTCATTACGTTGAGTTGGCACCGCCTGAGTTTATTCTGTTCTTGGGAGATTTTATTTGTGAGCAAGGCTCACGTTTAAAAAACTCGTATTAACCTGCCTGGATAGATAGCGACTTGCCCGCTCAAATCGAACCTTTGACAAGGAAATATTATCGTCAGCTTTACAGGCAGATATACGCGAGTCCAAGCTGGACGCGTACCTTGCGTGATCTCCCATGGATCCATATGTTCGATGACCATGAGTTTATAAACGACTACCATCCAGCCATGGCAGGTGGTGAGGTATAAACTATGTTTTCTGATCAGCGCTAGGACAAATACCGTTTCTAGGACATATATTCCAGTGCGATGAGCCCATTTGAGCACTACCAAGGCGCAGCGAATCCTCCACGACCGGACAAGGACCGGCGTAAAAAATACATCCAGTTTCGACGAGGAGACGCGTCGTTCTTCGTGTTGGATACACGAACCTATCGAGCCACACCGCCAGCAAAAGCGGATGGAGGATCAGGTCGCCGGTCGATGTTGGGCACCGAGCAGCTGCAAGAGCTCTTGGTGTGGATTACGAACGAAAAGGGATGGAAAGTTATTGTGTCGGGCGTGCCGATGACACGGGTGAAGGCTGGATTTTTCTTTATTGGCTTGTTCTAACCGAAGTGTAGAATTGGAGCAAGGGCAGTGATGAGATGGATAGTTGGGCGGGATATCTCGAAGAGCGTCAAGTCATTTTCGAGGCGCTTTGGCGCGTGGGGGGTGGCGTGATTATTAGTGGCGATAGACACGAACATGGTGGGTGCAGTTCGTTGCCATTGACCCCGAATAATGATTCCATCTGTATGAAGCAACAGTCAAGTTTTCACCTCCACACCCGTATCCAGCATCACATACCATCATAGAATTTTCGACGTCTCCACTTTCGTTCTTTTACCAGCCGTTTCTTCGTGAATATGTTTCACACGACGAGACAATTTTCAATCTCCCACAGGGCGCATCCAAGTTCGGCCAGCTGACTTTCGACTCTTCTGACGAGAAGACATGGCTCGTTGGGTTCCAATTGGTGGTGGACGGTCAAAAGGATTGGAGTTACAGCCATGGTTGGAGGAGAATGTAAAGTTAGGTTGTAATGGCCAGTCTGACCAAAAAAAGTTGGTTTGTTTTTCTTGGCGGGAGCGGAGTTTTCTTGCATCCAATCCTCTCTAAAAATTTCCTGCATTCTGTTGACCAAATACATCTCCGAAATCGGTACAATAAGATTTTCCAACAAGGCATAAAAATAAAGAGACTTCCAGTGAAAGGTGGCGCTTTCCTGCACTACTTCATCGGCCCAGGGACTCTGTTGGATTCCCAACCTCCCCTGAACGCGGCCAAGGCAGAGATTAACGACAGCACATTGGTCCAGTACTAGAGCAATATGTTTAGACGCTCTTGATAATCCACGAGAGTGCAGAAACTCACCTCGCTCTGGTAGATTCCACCAATCACCGACCTAGAAAACAAAATGAGGGTTTGAAAATAAATACCAGGTCTCGAACTCACCAATGTGTGATAACGGGGAGCCTCGAGATGTTCGCGACGAGCTGGTACTTGATCGCCTTCTTCCTCTTCTCGATCATCTTAAGCGTGTCCTCCGAGTCAGTTGCTTTGGCCTCCAGCTCCCTGCGCATGAGGCCGCGCCACTCTGCAACGAGCTCGGCAACCTTGAGTGCGACCCAGACGCCCCATGCGCGGACGCTCCAGAGTGAAGCCTGCATCTGTGCGGCGGGAGAGATGCGGAGAAGCGGACCGGAGAAGGGTGCGGAGAAGAAGGAGATGTATTCAAGCGGGTAGAAGACGAGCATGGAGAGACCCTGCAGACGGCCGATGTTGAGCGCGAGACGAGAGGGAGGTGGGGAGCGTTCGAGGTCAGAGAGGGCCTTGAGAATGGCCAGGAGGCCTATATGATATTGGTGAGTGAGATTTTTTTTAAACTTGGATTCGAGAACACACCCCAGAAGCCCATGATACGACGCGCCTGGCTCAGCTGGCCGGCAAACTTGTAGAGCCCATCCGTCGTCAGTGAGAGCGGCTGCGCGCGCTTGCCCGCCCGGAACTGCAGCTCCGCACGATAGAGGAGGAACGGGGCGAGGAGCTTGGCGGTGTACTGGGTCGTCTACATTGGTTTATTACTAAGTCGTGAGTCAACATCAGATGCGCCTTGCAACCTACCATCATGAGCTTGCTGCAGGATAAGTATGAGTGATTTGGCCAGAAGATTCGTTGAATTCGCAAACTTACTCGGTGCCTGACCAGGTGGAAAAGTACCGAATGGCATGGTTCAGTCGCTGGGAGTGCGGTGTGCTGGAACCTACAAATCCGAGCAAGAGGTCGTCAATGGCGAGCGAGGAACCGTTTTCGGCGGACGACATCGTGGTAAGAACAGAGTTGCAGTAGAGATTTTCCGCGGCTGATTTATGGACCCAAAGTCTCCTGTCTTTTTGACTCCGAACTCGATCGCAATCGCAAAATTTGTCGGTAACGATAAACTGCCTCCGCCGGTGGTGTTACGACCAATCATGTCCAAAAGAAATTCCGCAAGTACAAGATTTCGCGAGTTAATTATGCTGCTGTGCTCTCCTTCCAGCCCTCGACATCCTCCGATTTCTCGTTTTGCTCTTCTCGCTCTTCTTGCGCCAGGAACGGTGTGCTCTGCTCTTCGAGATTGACGTCCAGCGGCTTCGGGGCTATCTTTTGCTGCGACATGTGCCCTTGGCTCCATGTATAAAACATTGTCCCGCCAGTGATGAGGGTTATTGCGCCGACACGGAGGCCGGTGACAATGTCCCCAAAAAAGATGACACCAAGGAGCATTTGAATGACGCTTTTGGCCGCCTGCAGAGAGAACTTCAGCACGCGATAGAAATGACGAGAGAAGATACGAACTGCAGAGAACATATGTGAGATGGGGCTCGTCACCTTAATTGACAAGACGTTCGCGATCCCAAGCAAGAATCCAAAGATGCCCGTTATCGCACTCCCGACAACGAACGTCGTCCACTCGTCCTCAGGGCTGGCCCACCTCCGCTGTAGTACCACCAGCTCGCCGTTGAAAAACACGAACGGGATGAGGAAGATCGACATGCCGAGGTTGCCCCAGTAGCAGAGCGCCACGACAGATACGTGCGTAAGGGAGGAGGTGACGACCTTACTGAGGACGGCGTGCAGCGACAGGACAATGCACGAGATGAGCCCGTACAGGAGCGCCAGTAGGGGCGTCGAGTCGGCGTTGGCGACTATGGATTTGTAATAGTAGGCCATGAACGAGGGAGCGACGCCGACAAAAAAAACCGCTGGTTACGATGAGCGCGGAGATGATGACGCTGAGTCTAGGGACGACGCGGGTGAAAAGCGAAGACATGAGGATGGTGAAGGGGAGGAGGAGCCCTCGGGCAATCTGTGGCCAGGTGTCAGCATTCATGAGCCACCGTACCGACACGAACGGTCTTACCTGAAAGAATGACGCATCGACGTTGGCCAGACAGAGGGTGTTGAAAACGAGGCCAATGAATCCCACTAGGAAGAACGGCAGCATTTTCAAAGCCGTGTTGCGATCCAGGGCAGGGACTTCAAAACTGATAGGTAGCAAGCGTCGTATGGGGGTTCTCCCAAGTACTGCCAGGGCGCGGATGAGGACAACTGCGATCGCCAGTTGGATAAACTAGAGGAGTTCAGCATAAGTATGCTCAGAAACCCATATACTTACAAGGAATGTAAACGGTAGATCTGGTGTCCGATTCAGGACGGCTTTGTTGACGAAAACCATCTGCAACCCCCATTCCAGTCAAACTACTTTCAGAAGCGCTGGAGGAGAAATAAACGTACCACCAACGCAGCTACGATGTAAAAGCACACCACGGCCGCGACCTTCATCTGAGAGTGTTCGGGCTCGAGTTGCATGTTTTGCTGTCAGGTAGTCGATTCAGTGTTCGATTCTTGATAATGAAGGGTGAGGTGGTACTAGTGAGTGTAATATGCGGGAGAGGTGGTGGGGGTCAAGGTTCAGGAGGGACTAAGTTCGCCCTGGAGCGCATTATAACTTCTCCCTGTCTCAAAATTAAAGACGTGACTTTTGTCCAGGAAATAGGGGTTAAACTCAGGGTCCAGGAAATAGGGGTCAGTTGCTCCCGAAAGGCTCCGCTTTGATACGATCGGATTTTCTCACGGCAGAGTACTCGAAAGTAACCGCAGCTCGGTATGAACCTGGAGTCTCCCGTGCTCGGACCGCCTCACCGCTCACGGCAGTGGACTTGACGATACTCATCGGACTCTCCGCATTCTCACGGACATTACTTCTTCCATATATGCCTACTTTTGTTTCGAATGAATTCCCTGCGCGACGCGCGTTAGCCAGGGTCTTCTGCTAATTCTTCCCGCGTCGCGGCGCTGAACCCCGCTATTCTAACAAGTAGGGCTCCAAGCCGTCCCCGTTTTCAACGGGTCGACGGCCGGAACGGACGGGTTTAGACCCGGCCGTCGAGGCCTTGGGGATACCACTTAGACGGGACGGGTACGGTACGGGTTGGCCCGTCGAACGGGTACCCGTCCCCGTCCGTTTGACGGGTTCGACGGGCCTCTTCAGGCAATCAGAAAATAGTGATTGCCGAGTGTTGCCGTGCAGCCAAGAGATGTATCACCGCGTCTCGGCAAACAACTTTTCACTCGACGACGGCTTTAAGAGCTTACTCTTTACCCGTAATGCAATCCTTTTGAATTTTAGCACCCCTTCGTGCAGAAACATCGATGTTCGTCAAGGCTCGGTTATGTGTACGGCGCGCGGCATTGAGGAAAGCAGCGGGGAGAGTTAATTATTCTTTCTACGTCTATATGGTCACTATGAAGCACCCCAGGGTTGCGATTTGAGCCTGTTAAGACCCGTCGAACCCGGCCGAGAAACGGCCGTAGTTGACGGGACGGCATCTGCCGTTGAAACGGCCGTATCGGCCGGGTACGCCGGGACCCGTCCGTTTCCTGAGCTTGGGCATGGCCCCGACGGCCGGGTATACCCGTCCCGTCGTAAAAAACGGCTGTTTTTTCGACGGCCGTCCCGTTTGACGGACGGGTTGGAGCCCTACTAACAAGAACCCCATCTTCCCTCTCCCAATATGACAGCGCCGCACATAATTGAAGCGGAATACGACCTTGATACGACCTCATCTTCGCGGGTGGTGGAACCGCTGCATGCCTCACCGCCGGGCGTCTCGCGAGTGCATCCCCTACTCTCCCAATTCTTCCTTGAGAGTGGGCGTACGACCAAGGACAAAAAGGAGCACATCCAGGCGGGCCAATACTCATCTTGCGCCGACCAGCAAAACGGTCCAGTTCACCATAGCCAAGCCGTCTGAACATCTGGCTGGCCGATCTGCTATTGCGCCGCCTGGGCACTGCCTTGGAGGAGGCTCCTCCGTCAACTTCATGGTCTACACCGCCAAAGTGCAGTCACGTTGAGAGCAGCTGGCACTGTCATCTCGTAGACACCTGGATGGAAATGTGCCCACACCTCGTAGCTACATGGTCGCCAGCTGTACTGTGCAGCTGCATTTGCAGCTTACCGACAGCTGGCGGGCCATATGATGGGCATGCATTCACTGCAGCTGTCATCAACTTTTCAACCCAGATCTCAATAGCTTGGGTAGGCAATAGACAGTGGAATTTATTCAAAGGATTGAGAAAGGAAACATACATTTAAATTGACATCAAAAGCACCCAGACCGGACTTTGGCAATAGGACCGTGACGCGGAATTGAAAGGGGTTTAGGAATTGCAGGAGAACCAGGTGGAAGAAATGAACTTTGAGTTTGTAGTGGACCTGAGAAAGTTGACTATAGTCTTTGAACAATGAACGACTCGGAGAAGTGTTTCATTTTACCGGCACCGACACAACAACGTCAAGGACGCGTTGTTGTGTACGCTTTGGTTCATCACGTCAAGCTTGACAGGTCACGCGTGTGTTGACAACGTCTTGACTCCGATCCTTCGACTCTTCCCTCACTCTGTCTCTTGCGCTCGACTCTGCACTTCACACTGCGGGCCTCTGCCGGCTGTACCACGGGCTATCACAGGTCCTCCTCAACCATACACCTGGCATCACACCAATCAAGAGCAATCGACGGTCGTTGTCGCCACTCACTCAAGAAAGTTGCCGCGTGCTCGAGCAGATGAAGGGACGGGGTGGCCGCTAGTACTGAAGTACTGTCGTGAGCATATAACTTTATCATGCCTATCCTCTTCCTCTTCCCCGTCACGACGATGTGGGCTTCGTCAAACCAAGCTTCCGCTCATCACCAAGACCATCGCCTCAACCTTCAGTCGAACTCAATCTAGTGGGGTGTGGCCCTCGAAGATGCACCTGCCCTCTGCAACCTGCCCTCAAGGGCTCAGCGACTCAGACTCGCTATCCCCCCAAGTTGCCAACTCCCTTCCCGGAATGCAACCCTTAAATAAAAAACCCTCATCTTTCCAAGTTTCCCCCAAGCAATCAAGTCCATTCTGCCATTGATTTCAATATCTCAAGTCGCCAAGTCGTCAAGCTGTCAAGCCGACTCAAGTTATCAAGTATCCGAAGATTTTATGTAATGTTTCAAGTCATCAAGCTGAATTCTCGTGCAAGAGTCGTCATCGAATTCCAGGCAGACTAGTCCTCAAACTCCTATATGGCTCAACCGCATTTCATTTTCCGAATTCCGTTCATCCTCAAGTTCTCCCGCGCAACACTGTCTAAGTACATACGGACGCCCTCGCTTCGAATACTTCGTCAATATATGCTCTTGGTCACACCTATTGCTATCGTTCACAGGCGTACTCTTCTTCGGCGATGCGTGGTAAATTGGTAGTACTTGATTTCGTTTGTTGCCAGTACTGTACTATTTCGCTCAATTCTCCGCGGCTGTGACCCGTGACCCAAATTTTCGAACTTCAGTTTTCGAAAATCCGCTGGACCTACCGTGACCGGGGAAAAAATTCGAAAATGTCACCGAGACTGGCCTGTTGGCGTGGGGCTGAAACACTGCTGAAAACACACAATTCTGTCTTAATTTGCTAGGGTTGAACCAAAGGTTAAATCAGAGTTACTTACTGTTGCAAGACTAGCCCCGAAGGGCCGTAGACACCCAAAAAACAGGTAGCCTGCAGCAGATATTCAATGGTTGAGCAGCAGCAATTTCCAGTTTGGCATTTAAGTGAGCGGTGCAATTTTTTCAACCTTAAGGCATTGTGAGGGAGAAAATTGGATTTTTCAACTTGTTTTCGTCGATTTTGTGATTTCTTTTCAATGTTCGAAAATGCTCCCGGTGACCCGTGACAGGTTCGAAAATTTTCTGAAATTTTGAGGCCCGTGACGCGTGACTTACGAATTGAGCGAAATAGTACAGTAGATTTAATTCATTGGATTCTCTCATTCATGCGTGCCAGACGGAAAATAAAAAATGCGATGAATAATATAAATACAAACACATCTGCGCCGACACATGAAGAGCAGGTGCGCCGGCAGCTGGCATTCAGGTGGAAGTGGCCACACGATGTCGCTATTGGCGACTGAACGTAGCGGCCAGTCCGTCGCCACCTGGCCGCCAGTGGCGGGCGACATGTGACACACATGTTGGCTGCACCTGACGGCTACGTGTCCGCCAAATGGCGGTGTATAATCGCCCAGCCGCGTCCGATTTTGATAACTGGGAGACGGATTTTGACAACGTTGGATGGCCTTCGAAGGATCTCATCCCGTTGTTGCAGATGGTCAATTTTCTTTTATCGATGCCATCTTACTTTTACTTATAGGCGGAAACGCACGAGATTGACCTCAAAAAATCTACACAGGGCTCGGACGGCCGGCCGAAAGTCTCCTTCGGAGGTAAAGTCAGCCAGCTGGGCAATGAATTCGTGGGAATTCCAATTCCTTGCAAAGTTCGAGGAGAATTGCCCCGAAAGCGAAGAAGGCAATGCTCTCAATGCTGAATCAATCAACAAGTTTGTCGTACATCCTTTTTTTTTCAGGATTCAATGCGTACCTCTTTGCTCATCGACGGTGTAGATAATGCCTAAGTGGATTTCCAAGGACGACCGGTGGGGTTTCTCTTGCCGATCGCAAATTTAAGCTCATAATGTATTCCAGCATCACTACATTTATAATAACGGTTCGAAGAAGTTATTCGTCTTCGATGGAACTCTTGTTAACCGCGTTATCGTCGAGTTCTTCCCATGCTATAGTGCTGATCGGAACACAGAGACGGGGTCGCCATCGGCGTCGAGGACCAATTTGCGAGTCGGCTCCTCAAGACATTCGTGTTGTGAAGGCTCGCAAGTTTGTCGTCGTTGCCGCCGGTGCTATGGGCTCACCCCTCATTCTATGGGCTCACCCCTTCAGTAACCCTAGGAGTTTTGATTAACCAGGGGCCGTCTCAACGGTAATCGCGGATTAAATCAGGGATTAATCAATCCGTGATGAAGCAATGATTAAACAGGATTTAAACCTGTTCAAAGCGTCCAAAAAGGAGGCAACACACGGGGATCGAACCACATACCATGTGGATTCGAGGTCAAACAAAGAGACAGCACTGTACCAACTGCGCCAAGAGGACAACATTAGAAGTCAAAAGTCAGTTATGAGGGGTGAAGCTCTGGCTAACACATCAAGAGTCTTTAATTCACTTTGGGATCTACTTAACTGAGGGAAATTGCTAGAGTGATTTTTAGGACTTCCCAGAGGGCCGCAAACAGCCTTCGTGAGTGGGGGCAATCCCCAATTTAATAAAACACCCAAACCTTGTTCTAATGGCACCGTTTCCCGTGTTTTTCGAATCCCGTTGCGCTTTGGGTGTTCAAGTACTGTTGCTTAACCTGTGCATACCATTCAAGTTCATCCTCATTTTTATTGATTTTGTGCAAACCTTCCTGACTCTCGATTCAGATGCATCCAATTTCTTGCATCCCATGCTATGAGCTTCTTGGCACAGGGAAAAGAAAGAGTAAACCCCATTGAATTGCTCAGTTTGGATCATTGGGTGCCAACACAGTTCAATTTCCTGACAAACTATGTGGCACAACACCAATTGTGTTTCAAACCAACTATGTTACGGGGGATGAGTCCGATGTGGGCTCTCACCTGAAAAAGAATCGTGGGATATTGCTATTCATCGTGTGTCAACTGCATTGTCGGGTAGGGTAAATCTATATTGCTACAATTATGTGGGCAATAGACCTACTTGAACAATTTAATATTTAAGCCCAATAGTTTCGACCTCTGGGTGCAAAGGGAGAGAGAGGCAGGTGAAATCAAATGATGCAGAGAATGACAGACTCGGATCAGAATGAAACTGTTGCGTGGCCCGCAATATCCTGTCTTGGATTTTTTAGCCCTTGAGACCTATTGTGACCTTTCGACCGGATGTATTATCATGCATGAGTCTTGCTATTCTGGTAAATTGAGTCATCGAGCTGTAGCGCGGAGACTATGCCAACTTAACTGAGACAGTTCATTCACATTCACCGAGCCAGTAGTGCTTCTGGAGACTGGAACATCCAGATATTTTACTTTAGACTGTCACTTCTGCCAGTGACTGGATTTTGTGAATCATTGAGACATTCAATGTTGTATTTTGGTTGCTTTCACCTTCACTGAACTCCGTCAAGGTGGACGTAGGTCACCTACATCGACCCATTGTAGTCGGCTACGCTGACCTATGCGCAGCTACGTACCCCTTTACTGACTCAGCATAGGCCTGGCCTGAATGCGGTGAGTACACAGAAGCTGTTGCACACCGTCCCCTTGCAGAATGCATGCGAGCCAAATTTAAGAGACACCAGCCCGGTAAGGGTGTAATCTCTCGTTGTTGAAGTACATCTGCGAAAAATGCCCAAGGACTTGTTTCGATGTCTGTACCGCAGAACTGGCACAAGCTCCATTCACGCAGGACGATTGGCTTCCCCCGCTCCTTCCAGCGACGACACTCGACTGCAAGAGAGTGACTGGACAGAACCATCCTGGTCAGCGTGCGCCTGTGCTTGGCAGAGTGCAGTCTAAGATAGTGGCGAAACTCCAGGGACTTCTCGACAAGTTTCCCGGTGGTAGAATCCATCTCTAAATGGCCAGTCAAAAGCTCTTTGGTTCTCGAGGAGGCCTCAATCTCTTGATTGACAACAACATTAACTCATCCTGGATAACAAGTTATCTCATTCACAGGGCGAGTCCAACAACCGTGTTTTTGTGCTTTGAAGCCGATTATTGTCCTTTCCAACTATCTGTGAATATGCCTCAGAGTCATGCACACTTGCAAAATGGATCGCTCTCCGCGCTTCAGAGTGCAATTTATATAGGCTTCAATTATATGAGCTGAGCGGCCCTGATGAACATTCTATTCTGCTATCTCATTCATCAAATTTGACCAGGAATACAGACAGCACATCATGTGTGTGCCGAGTTGCCTGAGATGCACAAGACTCAACCACACGGCCAGTCAGTTTCATTATCCTGTTCCAATGCATATCGGGGTTCATTTGCTGTGTAACACTCAAAACGCAAGGAGATTCGAAAAACACGGGAAACGGTGCAATTAGAACAGAGTTTGGGTGTTTTATTGAATGCAAACCATGGGAATTCAGGAAAGCCTGGCCCTGGTCACCCTCCAGATTGCACTAGGGGCAACAACCCTGGCACATCCAAATCATGTGCGATAAACGCACATCCGTCGCAGATGCGCCGGACGTGCGGTGCACAAAGAAAAAAGACAAGGTGCTTTGTCTTTTTTCTTTGTGCACCACATCATGAAAGCCATGTGCGACAGATGTGCATTTATCGCACATGGTGTTCATCTGCATGGGTCTTTGCCCCCAGTGTTGGGGGATGCCCCTCCACTCACGAAGGCTGTTTGCGGCCCTCTGGGAAGCCCTGAAAAATCACTCTAGCAATTTCCCCCAGTTAAGTAGATCCCAAAGTGAATTAAAGACTCTTGATGTGTTAGCCAGAGCTTCACCCCTCATAACTGACTTTTGACTTCTAATGTTGTCCTCTTGGCGCAGTTGGTACAGCGCTGTCTCTTTGTTTGACCTCGAATCCACATGGTATGTGGTTCGATCCTCGCGTGTTGCTTCCTTTTTGGACGCTTTGAACAGGTTTAAATCCTGTTTAATCATTGCTCCATCACTTGTCCATCACGGATTAATTAATCCCTGATTTAATCCGCGATTACCGTTGAGACGGCCCCTGATTAATCAAAACTCCTAGGGCTTCATACCCCTTATTCACGAGTGGTCGGCACTTGGAGGGAAAGATGTGCTGGAGAAAGCAGGCCTCGCTGTCGTCGCCCAAATTCCTGGTGTTGGGAGAGAATTACCAAGGTTTGGCTCATTCCCCGGCTCTTGGCCGCAGTGACACTTCTAATACGCATCCTAGATCACGCCCTCCTTTACGCACCGTATATCGCGGATCCTCAAATCAATATCATGAATCCCTTCTGGCGTGGCGACCCCGCCACGACCTCAATCTCATATCCTCTGCGGCATTTTTGGGGCGTGACATGTTATTTATATTTTCTGTCCCTTCTGACCCCTGTTCTCTAGGACTACCTGGCGTCCAGAGGCCGTCTTCACATTTCAGCCACGGACCCCCTTGCGGCCACCGACTTTGAGCCTGGGTTCCTCTCGAAGTACGACTCTTGATATAGTTTGTGATTTCTCTTACTATGTCTACAACCCTGCTGACGTTGCGGCGCTCCGTTGGGCTTACGAGAAAGGGCGTGAACTCAACCGCCGCCTCCCCTCCTTCCGAGGGGTATTTTTCCCTGGGCATCCCAGTGCTACGCCTAAGATCGTAATCTCTGCAGAGAACGATGAGGCTATTGACGCGTTCCTGCGTCAGGTCGTCGTCACCACCTGGCATTCGGTACGTCCTTATCAACTCAGGTTTTTGGAACGCACATATGCTCTTCATTCAGGTCAGAACATGGGCCATGAAACCTTTCGATATAGGTGGCGTCGTCGACAGCAATGGCGTCAAGAAACTCAAAGTTGTCGATTTATTTATCGCGCCCTCGAACGTGAACTCGGTGAGCCGTTCCAAACTCTCTACCCTCTCTCTATATACTCAGACCTCTCCTAGAATACGTACTCGGCTGGGCTCCATAAGGTGGCTCGCATTCTTCCTTTCCTTTTTCTCTACTCGTGGATCCCAAGTTCAAAGTGAGCATAGCGCGACCGACTCAAGGTGAAACACATCTTCGATACAATTATTTGCCTGAAATTGTGCTCGGGGCTTTTACACTTCACCGAGACGGATTTGCATCGTATCGGGAGCTTGAAGAGGTTAGGCTGTTTCCAAGGGTCTTCGCACCAAGATGAAACGTCGCTGGAACTCGCCGGGAGCTTTCGTATATCCCACTACGCTCGTTCGAGTCTCAGACGATAACATCTGCAGCCGAGCGGAGATTATTGCATGGCTCAGAGCGGTTATCCATCACAGACGTAGGTATCCAAGGGGATTCGTCGGGACGGTAACTGCCAACGCACCACAGTATTATACTATAAAAAGTATTACAATTTAACGAGTACTCGTATATTATCCTATAAAGAGTGCAGCGCTGTGGTGCTCATTCAGCCACTCACCCCACATCAGAGACATGCAGTTTGCCCGCCTCGCCTCATTCATAATCTTCGCCTTCACGGCCACCGTCCTGGCCGCTCCGGGTGTTGACAATCTCGCAGAGCGCTGCTGCGAGTGCGTCCTGAAGCGCGAGTTCGTCGAGCGCTCGTGCTGCTGCCCTACATGATTGGTTGAACGGTGTGTGCATTCGAGGTCATGCAGACATAGGCTCAGGCTGACGTGCTCGACAGTCCACCCAACGGCCGTGCGAAGATGCACGGCGCATCATGACTGCAAGGCTCGCTCTCCTTAGCATATTAACTATGTATCTGTCCAGCGAAACCCATACCGTTCAGTGTCAAACACATCTTCATTCCATGTTGTTCTTCACCCGTCGACTCGTCACTTCGCTTCGTACAGCATCGGATCTTTCTATATTTCAGCCTCACCATCTCGTCTGTAGCCGTCCAAGCCCCGCTGCAGTCACCATTTTTTAGGGATGTTCTTGTGGCTGCAATCAGTCTGTGCAGCCGAGTGTAGGTACCTACACTGACCAACACTGACCTACACTGGCCTATACATACCTACAATTAGCCACAAAGACAGCTACGCATGGTCGTCTGCGTAGATGTTTGTAGACGCCTACACTTAGGCTAAGTGCAGAAGATACCGGAACACAGTGAATGCAATAATAGGCAAAGACATTCAGAATGGCCGCGGACGATGGAGGCCGTCGGCTTGCCGAAACAGAGAAGGGAACCATGGTCGGATTGCCGAAACTAGAGAGTATTTGAGGGCCAGCGCGGATGTGTGGATAGCATGCCAATAGGTGACTGCAAAGGAAGACTGATGGGAGAGCCCCACAGTAGGGCGCGAATACCGAGGGCTGAATACCTCGATAACGAGCCATAGAGTCAGAGTGAGCGACTTCAAAAAATAAAAGATCGAAGCATTGGAACGAACTCGGTACGAATCGAACGGGCATCGGCAGAGCGCAGTCTGATTTATGAGTGCGAAAGCCTGCCTCATGAGATAATTTTTGACCGAAGCTAAGACGGAGAAAGGGAGCAATGGCACGAGGGTAGAACGGCAGCGAGGCAGAGTGCCCGGGGACCAGCGAGGCAGTCGGGACAGAACCCTTTAGCGATTCTGACGACTTGGAACGAAGAGCAGGAAAAATGTTTGGGAAAATCGTGAAAAAGGCCGAACAAAGACTTGGAAGGGCGGGTATATGGATGGGGAATGGCCATCCAAAGGAAGTCCACATGTACTTCAAGGTGTTAAGCTGGACAACGGCACAGTTCAAGGTGTCCATAGGCTGGGGACGAAATCGTCAGTGGAGTTGCAGTGGAGGCGGGAAGCAAGAGCCGGAGAAACGCGCCGTGATCCGCGCACCGCCACTTCCAGGCCAATGCGCCCTTGATCCCTTTGTCCTTGTTTGTTCTCAATGGAATTTACTGAGATGTACCTTCATTCTTTGACCAATTTAACGCCTGGAATGTTTCCCTATATCTCCCCTTTTTCCACAATTTTTCCTATGTAGAACATCTTATTTTTTTTTTGCAATGGTTAAAAGAGAACCAGAAATCTTTCGACGGGAGTCCAGTAAATAGGGGTTTCCCGAAAGGCTCCGTTTTGATACGATCAGCGGATCGCTGCGGCGTGGCACGAGAGTGTCGCGGTCACGGGCCCAACCACAAACGAATTTAGCGTGTATTTCACGCGTTGGAGGTCTTCGGCGTCTTAGGTTTTGCGTTTTCTGTGATTTTCGCGGAATCTCACCAATCTCCTTACAAACTCTGCTCAGCCCGGACTATTTTCCGGCTGGGACAACCATAAGCCGTCAAGTGACCTCAGAATTTGTAAGCGCTTCCAATCGCCGATTGCCTTCAGTCAGCTAGCACGCAAGAACGGACAACAGTGGCGTAGCGTCTTCCACAACATTTATATACGGCGAAGCAAGGACTTCGGTTCAGCATCTCTTCTACAAGCATCTCTTCTACAAGCATCTCCTCACCTACTACCTTCATTCACCATGGCCATAGCTTCCCCCTCCTCATCTACCACTGGCTCCCTGAACTTCTACGTTCCCCCGAAAGACGGGGCACCCGCTTATCAGAGCATAAACAAGTCAGGGGAGACCGGTATTCGCGATAGAAACTTCACCCTCGAGGAGAAGGAGGTCACTATCCACAATCTGCGCGGAGATGAGTCTGCCGCGACGCTTGACACGACGGGCTTTCAGTTGTTCAAGCGTCCCGCGAAGCATACTGCTTTCGCGAGTGATGCCGAGATCGAGCGCGAATATTACCCGGAGAGCATCCAGCTCATCAAAGAGCTGACCGGTGCGCACCGCGTTGTGTTGTTCGACCACAGTACGTCCTTTCCGGTGTTCTATTTATGTGAACTGCACATTGCTCAGCCATCCGCCGCCGCCGCCCGGACCAAATTGACGACGGCCCAGACCGCCGCCAGCCGGTTCCGCAGACACACATCGACCAAACCAATGCGTCCTCCGTGGCTCGCGTCCACCGGCACCTTCCTGCTGAGGACGTCCCGGAACTGCTGAAGAAGCGGTTTCAAATCATCAACCTCTGGCGCCCCATCTCACATCCCGCGGACGACTGGCCGCTCGCCCTGTGTGACTACCGCAGCGTCGACGCTGCAAATGACGTGCTGCCTGTTGCCCTCGTGTATCCCGACCGTGAAGGCGAGACTTTCGGCGTGAAATTCAACCCGAAGCAGAAGTGGACATATTTCTCGGGTGTGACGCCCGAAGAACTGATTCTCATTAAATGGTGGGTTGCTTCAAATATGTTTTCGTTCAATTGTTGATTTTTCCTCTTGTCATGTTTACAGTTATGACTCGCAGCAGGACGGGAGTGTTGCGCTCTTTACTCCTCACACTGCGTTCGAAGACCCGGCCACCCCCAAAGGCGCTCCCCTCCGCGAGTCTATTGAGCTCCGGGCCCTGGTATTCTACGATTGATTCCTTTTTGTACAAGCGCATGTACACAGTTTGTTGTCCCTGATATTCATACAAGGCACCCACACCCTTTATCGGTATTCAGAAAAATATGAACCCCCCGCCAGAACAGGCTCATCCAAAAGATACTCCTTTAGTCGGGGAGCTCTGGGTTGATTAGAATGTTCACGAAACCCATAAAGAGGATTGAGCACCCTAACAACCGCGTCCAAATCAGAAGAAGCATAAGAAGCATAAGAAGCAGGGACTTGCCTGAAGCGAGTGCAACACCGGCAATCTAAACCAACTTGAATGAGAACGAGAAGTCGCACAGGATAACCACCAATTTCGCGTACCCAGGGCGCGTTCAGTGCGGCTGACATCAAGTTGGATCGAACTGAATAGTAAGGAATGAGGCAGCAAACTCACCAAGATCTTCGGGCAGCAAATCGATCGCATTGTACGCGTGCTTGCCGAGAGAAAATGCGGAACTGTTGCATAAACACCTGTCGAAGAAGCTACTGAACTGGAAAAGACACGCCGAGACAATCCAGATAGCATTCGACGCTGCGAGTAGTTTTCCGGTCCTGCGAAGAATGATTGACGCGACGGCGGCTGTACGGGTAGATTTGTCGTAGACATAGCGGCCATTAGAAGTGCCTGTGAAAGAGGAAATGTGGGCCAAGATGCTGGAGGCGACCAGCAGCATCCAGACAACTGTGGAGACGATGCCGTAGACCAGGTAACTGCCAACGCGACAGCCAATTCCTGAGTCAACTTTCAGTGCGACTTCCACTCAAGGTGCCATACAGAACTAACCTTTAGTTGGTACGAAGTAAGATCCCACAATTGCGGCACCAATTGTTCCTAACTCAAAGCTTAGGAAAGAAAAAATCAAAGTGAACAAGGAACAGGATTTACCCCACGTTAAACCAAGCGCCAAGACAGACGCGAGGACAAAACGGGATAGAACACCAGGACCCCAGCGACTTCTAAATCCCCGAGGGCGATCGAAGAGTTCGAATGCCCAAGGTTGGACGACCGGCTCTATATAGGCGGTGACCTGAGGCAGTGAACCCTGCCGGTTCGCCGGCCGCACTCGAATATTTCTATCTCCTCTTTCCCAGGTAGAGCCATTGACCGGCTGATGGCTCTCAGATTTCTGGGACGCCTCACGGAACGCAGCATATACCTCTTCCACTGCAAGAGTCCACGGGAGGGAACGAGCGTAGTTGAACACCGGCGCAGTACAGTGTTCATCGGAATGAACATCACCGCCACCCTTTCGAAGCGATATAGCACGTTTGGTCGAGATGTTAGATGCCAGAGTGGGCTCTCCATCCAGGGTCGCGACGAACGCAATTTGGTTTGCCCGGTTGATTGCCCCCTTGACACGAGTGTAGTCGCATTTCGGGCTGATTTGCAACCAGGCCACGACGACCGGAAGCATCCACAAAAAAACAGAACCCACAGCCTGACCGTTGGAGTTGAGTGTTGAGTAAGTAACGACACCACCTGCGGGAGAGGTCAGAATGTACGCTAGCTATGACGGCCGCTACATACCCGTGAACGAGTCAACCACGGTGAAGAAATACGCGATGATAACCCACAAGATCGAGGCAACTGCGGACAGAGACCTGATAGTAAATAAGTTCGATAATATCCAGAAAGTCGCGGAAACGCAACGAACCACGAGTGGGGGTAGAGACCTGATAGTAAATGAGCGCTCGATACTCCGGAAGTCGCGGAAAGAAAACCAACCATTTAGCCATTCCTCTAAATCAACCCAAAAGTTATCGTTGGCGTGAAGTACCACAAGTGAAGCGAGAAGTGATTCTTCAGTGCGCACTTCCAAAGGCGACTGCTGAAGACTGCTCAGAATTTTAACAGCTGAGCGCACGTTGGGGTAGCTGAGATGCGAAAATCGCCCCGCAAGCCAATGCCCATTGAGCACAGTCAAGGCTAATGAGTAAGACGCCAAAGTCGGTGATCCAACAGTAAGGAGCACGGAAACAAGGTTTTCGAGCCTCGTTCGCGCACCGAATGGTAACTGCGAGGCTAGAGCCAGCGATGGTAGGAGCCAGGCTCTAAATTTTATCTAGTGAACAACTTTTCGAGCTGGCGCAACTTGAACATACGTAAACTGTTGCGAAAATATGTTCCAATTGAACCGCTCGGGCCCAGAGCCACATGCCCTGAGGCAGAGATCGTATGTAATGGCGGTCGCCTGAGAGATGTTGCTGACTGGCCGTCCTGAATTATCTGTCCCGCCTATCGTTTTCAATAAATGAGGTATGAGTTGATCGTTGTTGAAGTGTTTGCCTAAGAGAGACTACCTATCGTTCCCCATTGTCCACTTCTGACTTCGTCAAGGCAAGTGCTAAAGTTGGTGGCCCAAACCGAAGCAGCAAGCATGAGGCACAGTGTCCAGGCGCGTGTCCATTGGCGAAGCTTCTTCACTGGGCAGATATGTTGGTCAGTCCAGCTTGAGGAGAAACAGGTTACTCACTTGCGGCAGCAGAGGGCGAAAGAAGGAAAGGACGGGCAGCGTCATGGGATATACCCGACGTTTATATAAGCTCTCGGTCGCTGCAAAGCTGCTTCCCGCGGTTTAGGCCGCGTGGAGGCAGCATGGTGTAAAGACTGCTGCAAAATCGAATTCCAAAGGGACCCGCGACGTGTCTCACACCAATGACACTCACGAAATGAGAACCTCATGTCCGCTCGGAAAGGTATTTGTGCAGTTCCAAGTGTGGTGTGCAAATGTGCCAAAAGAAGTTGAAGGACCCGATATCCGAAACCTTGTTTTCTGGAATCTGCCGGATACGCGTTCCCATTCTTACACTTCGTAGCATGAAGACTACGATACGTGTCCACTGACGAGTAAGTACTACAGGAAT
The DNA here is from genome assembly GCA_029233265.1 of Mycena alexandri. NCBI lineage: Eukaryota > Fungi > Basidiomycota > Agaricomycetes > Agaricales > Mycenaceae > Mycena > Mycena alexandri. The sequence goes on from JARJCM010000143.1 coordinate 74,386, forward strand.
TCAGGACACTCACTTTTTTAAACCGGTGCTTTTGGGCGGAATACCATGTTCCGTTTCAACCGTCCGATCGTTTTCTATTGAGATATATACTTAAAGGCGGCCATATATTTTGAATCAAAACGTATAAGGCTCAAAGCGGCGAACGCATCGAGGCTGGGGCCTCAGATAGTCATCTGCAAAGGTGCTTTCGGCGTGCGTATGCGACGGACGAGGGGTATCTGGTCGCTCAGGCCTGCGGCCAGGACCACCGCCTTCGCCCATAAACGGCCAGGTAGGAAGATAGCATATTTCCTGCGACGTTCAATAAACGATCGGGGACCTCTGGAACAACCGAGGAACATAACTTACCTCGAAGTTGCATTCTGGCCGACATTTAATCCACACACTCCAGTCGAGCCAGGACATGAGCTCTTCTATATTCGCTTTCCACTTGCCCACGAGCACTTCGCCGTCGGATTGGACCGGCTCGTCAACTGGAAGGGTATCGTCGAGACCCGCAACAACGCCTTCTGCCCACGTGTGTACGACGACGCGGCAGATTTCGCGGTTAGTCTCCTCCACCGCATTGAGCAAGAGTTCCTCCGACGCGGTGAGCTTGGCAAGGAGAGTCGGGCTGCGCCAGATGTATTCGGTGTGGGAAGTGGCGCAAAATTTGAACACTGGTGCGGCCCACGCGTTGTCTATGCTAGAACCAGGGACAGCACTGTGCAGGATGTACGGCTGGAGCATGACTCGGAAGTGCGACATGGCTTTCTTGGCAGTGGCGAGCGTATCGTCGGAGGTTGAATTGAGAACATATCGTACCATTTCAAAGCGATCGTCGTAACGGTCGACGACGACCTTGAAGAGAGTATCCCAGTCAACACCGCTGCCGGTCTGGGGCGGGTAGCTATATGCCCGGGTGAGCCGGGCCATAACAGCTGCGACGTCCGCTGAAGTGATCCCGAGCAATCGGTGGTCCCATCGCTCAAGATTCAGCCTTCGGGCTACAAGACTGGGAACAAGTGCGGTGTCGTAGAAGGAGACGAGCTGAGTCAAGTCGAGCTTGATTCGCCGGTCGCCAGGGTAGCGATTGTGCCATGAACCACTATGTATCACGTCGAAGGATGCAGCAGTGTCAAAGGGTCCGTTGATGAGGACTGAATCGTTAAACGCGGGTACATCTCCGGGTCGGGGGCGACCAGGTCCACCAGGGCCACCTCGTCCCTGAGAGGCCAAATTAGCCATGGAAACGACTTCCACCCCAGCCTTGAAGTCGCATAGGACGATCTCGCTACAATTCGTCATTGGCCACAAGTCAGAGACAAGATATGCGCCCGCGACTTACAAGTCCATTTCCATTCTGCCAGGAAGAACTGAGCAGTGAGACGCGTGAAAATAAGCGGCGAGGCCCACCGAACATAACCGTCGATTCCCAGAGGTTTGCCCCAGTCACAAAGATCGACGGCACGCTGTCTCTCCTCGAAATAACGGTCAGGAAGGACCTGTCCCCATCCGACTATGTCTTGAGTATCCATCGGTCCATCCCTCATTTTCGCTGCACTCGAGCCATCGAAGTAAAATACTCGTAGTGGACGCGAGGTGACAAGGGTGAGATGCCAACAGCCGGCTTCCAACGACCCGCGGCAGAAAAGATACGAGTGCTCAGGGTCTGTAGCCGTCCATTCCGGAATAGTGGGTAGGTTCGAGTCCCCGCGCCCATGGTAAAGCAGCGTGCCCACAGGGACTGTTCCGGGGACAATATTATGCCCTTGAAGATAAATGCAATTCAGTAACGAGACGCGTGTACCTGAGCTCGTACCGTTGCGATACCGCGTGTTTGGCCAGTGCTGCAGGAACGAGCTAACAGTATCGAAGACAAGATGGCCTGTTGCATTGACATTAGGCTCAACATTGAGGTCCCAGGAGTCGTTTTTCGTAGCGGAGCTAGCACAATGTGAGCTTCAGTCCTTACGGCGAGTGGTGAAAACTGACAGACTATCCACCACGAGAAACGGGATCTGGGCTGCCCTTGAACATAAGGCCGATACCAATACGACGCCGAGGATGGTCGCCTGGTGCATCTGGTGAGTGTTGAAGAGAAGACAGAGATTCTCTTATCAGCGAGATCTCCTTAGACATTCGATCATGATGCGTGGAGGCGCATGCGCAGCCAGTGCGCAGCCGCCGATCCCCCGCTTCGGGGACTAGATATCAGTGTTGAAAGAGGGCAGGGAAATTTGGAATGCACACCGGCGCAGTGATTTCCAGGCCGCCATTCTGTAGAGAACACGAGAATGGATAATCATTTGAAAGCGTTGAGACCTCCCCTAAAAAGGGAAAACCTAAAGGATCCCTGATAAACACTGGTTGAATTCCATTCGCCAGAGAGAGAGGGGCCTCGGAATGTTCTTTCTGCCCGAAGATCAGTTATTGGTCGGAACCACAAGCGCGGGCCGACTCCGCTAACATCATGATTGGCCGGCATCTGCCGACAGTTCTTTCTTCTTACGGCGACAGTTGGGCGACAGCGATGTGCAGAGACCTCTTGCCACTTTTCCAAAGGGCGAAAACACGGCGAGGTGAGACACCTCTCAGGTAAGACCGCTTCTCAGTGAATTGAAGCAGAATTTTAGAACCGGAGTCAACGTTCGAGCCAAGTTGGAGCTCTAGGAAGACTTGAACCCTGCCGCCGTACACATAAAAAGGCCAAGCCTAAATACCTGGTCAAAGAACGGATCTTCTACTCCATGATTGCTCACCGCCCACGGATTGTGTGATGCCTGAACTCAAATCTCTACGACCTCCCGGCCGAATTGAGGTGGCCGGTAAAGGCCTCTCCGCCTCGTGCCAAATGGCGACCACCCTGAAATTCCCCAGTACGCGCGCAAAGTGGGGTATGCAGATCGCCGAGGGCATCGCATTCATCCATTCAGGCAACATCGTATGGAGAGACTGCATCCCGTCGAATATTCTACTGGGCGCAGACCTGGATGTGATGCTGTGCGATTCTTGCAGTATAAGCGCTGCCGGGTTGGACAACGACTGTGCGCCACCCCACACCGATCCCAGCATCGATTTTGGTTTCAACAAGTTCAGTTCGGGACTCGGACCCTATCTCCGCTGATAAATCTCCGAGCTCCGAAGATTTGTCAGCAACCTATGTGCTCCTTCTCCTGTGTATGCACTTCTCCAAAACATACGCCCAACTGCTAGCGGAACTTCCGCCGGAACTCAGTGAAAATGCGGTTCAGTATCGTCAGCTCAAGAAGCTGATAAACCAGGTCGTATCCGAGTTAGCCCTCTTGGGACTAGGACCAACCGTGCTGCATGACCTCCTGCAGACTGGCGTCGACGCCTCAGCCAAAGGGACGGGCAAGGGGGCTCCCGCACGGGTAATGTATGAATTTAAAAGCGACTCGGGCAATATCGAGCCACGGCTGCGTCTTTGGGTCGACCCGCCGCAAGCTCCACCGCCGCCGGATCGCGTCGAGGAAGTTGAGGAAGCCGAAACGGAAAATGCGCCCCAAGTTGCGCTCTTGTGGGCTCTTCAACGGCATGTGCCGTCCCTCGACACCGCCTCGCAGACCGTCGACTCTGAAAACAAAGTCGAAATTGTGATCCCGCTGGCGTCGGACTCGGCATTCTTTCAGCTCCTTGCGACGACGCTGCATTCGCTCTCGGATCATCTACTGGAAATGCAGGCGCAGTTCGTGAAGACGCTGCAGCAGCTGACAATAACGGTGTCCAACTCGGCTCGACCTGTATCTTCCACGTCAAGCAGCTTCAGGGCGCACTCAGCCTTCAAGTCGGATGCGGGCGGGGTGCGTGTAGTTGCTTCGAGTAAAGTGTGTTCTCGTCGAGTGACAGTCGGCCGCGTACTCATTAGATTCCAGAGCGACTTGTACGCCTGGCGCGAAATATTCCAACTCTATGTCGAGGCGGAGATATTCGAGAGCGTGGGCGAACGAAAACGGGGAGATCACAGCGTTGAAGAGTCCGAGAAGCGTTTGAAGCAGTTTGCGGAACGGGTGACGGACCGAGGGCTGGGGGGCGGACGCAAGCTGAAGCTGGCACAAAGCCGCAAAGCTCTCGAATCCTTCCTCCAGCTCAACCTCTTCATCTTGAATGTCAAGAAGGTGGGCGAACCCTTTTACGTATAGTCGCGCTGCTCGATTCTGAAGCGGTTCGCAGTTTGAGCTCGCCAACGCAGAGGCCACTCGTAAGATCCTCAAGAAGCACGCCAAACGCACCGCGTTGCCCGCAACGGACTCTAGCAATACTACCTCGCTGGCGTTGCTCCCTGCAAGCGACACGTCCCTCCCAAGGATTCTGGTGCAGGAGCTCGGTACCACCCTGCTCCCCATTATCCCTTCGCTGGACGACTATGCTTGCCTCATTTGCACAAGCATCGCCTTCAAGCCCATCCGACTCTCCTGCGGGCACCTGTTCTGCGTGCGCTGTCTCGTCAAGATGCAGAAACGTGGTAACGCTCATTGCCCCATGTGTCGCGCGCCTTGCGTGCTCCTTGCTGACAGATGTGCGTCCCAGTCTTGTGCACCTTTCGTCTTTCTTGCTCAATGCTCTGTCCTAGCGAACGTGGATTGGGCCCTGCTCAATTTCATGCGTGACTGGTTCCCGGAAGAATCGACCTTGAAGCTCAAGCAGAACGAGCGCGAAGCCACAAATGAACAGCTGGAGGAGATGGGCATCGATCCAAACGAGCGTTGTATCGTCATGTAGAGCCTTTATTATCTATGTAGGTATGTATATATGTACAGGTTAATACGTCTTAATCATCTTGGTACTACGACGCATCGTCCTTGCCACCAGACAAACTCCGAAAGAATTCCGCATACGCGTGGTCGACGTCGAAGAGGAGCTGAAGAGAGTTAGAGCGGGAAGAAAATGCAGCGATGGACATTACCTGTCGTGATTGCTCTTCGGTAATTTCTTCCGACGCCTTCATTGCATTGAGTGTGATCAGCCTGCGAAACGTCCGATGTTAGAAGACGACGAGGGGACGGCGCAGGACGATACCCACCATCCGACCATGCGACTCCGGCCCTCCCAGTCCTTGCTGCCCTTGAATCGGGCGTAGCCAGTAACGAGGTCCTGCAATATCGGATGCAGTTGGTCTTTCGCGCGCAGCCGCAGTTTGAGCGCATCCATGAATGTAATGAAGCTCTGAGCAGTTGATCAGCTCGACCACGCATCAGTCATTCAGCCTTTCCGCACCTGCGTCGTCTCTGCGACCCACTTGCCAGTTTCGGGCCCTGCCTCACTTGAGTGCTCCACAGTGGCCGGAACACCGACCTTTAATCGGTGTAGCGCTGCAGGGTGGTCCATCTGGAGGTTCATGAATAAATCTGAGGCACAAATAAGAATTCGGAAGAAGGACGGACACGATAACGGGTCATGAATTGCTCGATGGATTGTACGTCGTCGCTGACGAGTTTAAGCATGGTCTTGTACTGCGAGAGCAGCCGTGTACACGCTGGAGAGTATCTCTTCCGCACGCCTTAGCTTAGCGCGGACCAGGACAGCGACAGACGCACTCTGCCGAGGTGATGGAGTCTCGGACGTATGCACGCTCGAGATAATCGAGCGCTACTACGATGCCAAAGAGTGTGGCGAGAAGGTTATATTTCTCGCGGTCGGCATTGGTCGTGTACAGCCGCACTTCTTCGTCGAGGGAGAACGTCGACATGGGAGGAGGAGGCGGAAGGTATTGGCAGGCCAGGCTGCGGCTTGTGATGCAAACAAAATCACGAGCTATTCCGGTCACGAGAAACCAAGCACGGCCAAAGAAGAGTCTCGTTCCGCATCATTGGTCGCGTGCCACCCAAAATTTACAGGTGCTGTGCATCCGGCAGAATACGCTGTGAGTTCCGGAACGAGTTTTGTGCGGTCTGAATCACTCTCATGGCAAATTGACAATCATCGACTTCCTTCAAGGCTTCAACGCCAGCAGCCACCGCTCGTTGTCATATTTCAACCTCAATGAGTGTTTCCAGAGAGAATGCGTTCTCTGTGGCGTTACGTACCTCAATGGGCCGATGTCCGTTTGTTCGAACGCTCAGGGCCCAGAATAGGCAATAGGAGTTTCAAAGCGTCAATGGCGCCTCCCAAAGCCACCATGGATTGAGTGGCACCGTTGCTGGTATAAAGGAGGGTTGAATCGTTCGCTTTGTTCTCTAAAACCTCCCCTACCGCCCCTTCTTCCTGTACACTTTTAAACCTCACCCATGTCTACCCTCCAACTTATCTGGGACTCCCAAACTACATATCAGATGTGGTCCTGGAATCAAGCGTACGGAAAGACCCACCATACGGCGCAACTCGTGCGTCGCGTTAAAAAGGACGTCTACACGGTCCGTATCGGGCTGCGCGGCATGGACCCTACGGACGTCGTTGCGATCAAGGTCGCTCATGGCAAGGAAGCACTCGAAGAAATGGAGCGGGAGGCGGGTTTTTATGAACACCAGCTCAAGAGCTTACAAGGGACTGTGGTTCCCAAACTTTATGGGTTCTATACCACCAGGGTCAACGGTACGCCTCTCGGCTGCCTCCTGCTTGAATATTGCTCGGGCCCTCCGGTCGGACGGGAACGCATTGCGGAGATGAAGTGAAATTCGACTCTTGCTTTCTTGGGTGGCGATTTACTGACATCTTGGGTCAGTCGCAAAGCCCTGCACGCCGCCTATGCCCTCCACGACGCTGGAGTGCTCCATGGCGACCTGCTCAGCGCGCATCATTTCGTGCCTATGGGGTCAGTCCGACTCTTGCATTCTTTGACGCCAACCTTACTGACATTTCTCCGCCAGTCGGGATATCCGGATCGTCGATTTCGGTGTCGCCGTCACGCACCAGTGCGTCAATGGACTCGCACGTCGCGCTGCTGGCCACGGCTTTCATCATGTCTGCGGCTGTCCGGAGTTAGCTGCTCTTGAGGACGCCTATGCTCACGATCGGCGGTAGATGATTAATATTTGGGCTCGGGCAGCACGAGATCTTTAAAACTAGTACATTATTAATAATTAATTCGATCTCCCGCAGCGGCCTCGCCGTACTTCGCTCTCACACGCATGTACATCGATACTTATCACCGCTCCAGCTTCAACACTACCCTTCCCGAGGTTCGTTGCGATGAGTCTCAACATCAGGTCGGAGCGAACAACGGAGCGAACAAAATTTGATCAACCTTGTGTGTGTAACAATCCAGATAAATTGGGCGGAGAGCTGCGGAGAGGACCTCTGACTTAAACAGCCACTGATGAGGCCAGAAATCGAACGAATTCGTTCGAGGTCATTTTGATGGTTGATCGAAGGAAATACGGACTGGATCTGCTTACCTCTCGACGATCTACGTCAAACGTCCGGGCCAATCCTCGGGTGGGGCTTCTTGGTCAAATAGGAAGAAGTCGGGTTTAAGCAGTAGACGATATAATTCCGACCTATTTCGACTCGGATCTTTAGGGGCTGAAGTCAAACGCTTCTCCCGGGATCGAAAGGACGGAAAGCCAGTCGGATTTCAACGGCAACGAGGTCATACGGCCACTCTTATGCTCACTCCTCGTCTTAATTAAATCGGCAATTTCTTCCCGACAGCCTGATGTAAGTATAGCGCTCCGTCACAAGCAAAGAAAGTCGAGAACATTCCAATTTTCCTTGATGAACGCTTGGTCGAAGCTACTAACCCAGGGCTTACCGTTCATGTAATGTTCGGGAGTTGACGCATTTTTTAAGGAAGCACCCAAATTTCACGTGCTTCTTAATGTTGCTGTGTTGGAAAATCCAGCCGATGAACCCTCGATTTGCAGGTGACAGAACGAAGGACCTGAAAGGTGTAGAGAGCAAAGTTCATTGACGAGCAACTGCGAGACTTGAAATCGGACGGAGTCATTTCTATTCCCCGTGTTTGCACTGCTCGCCGAGAATGCCGATATCGCCATGGTTGAAACACAACTTCCTACTTACCTGCCTACCATCTACGTCAAGACCTCTGCATCAGTCAAACGAATTTGTTGCACAAGGGGAAGAGTGGAAGAGGTCATGAAGTCCTTTGGCCAGGCAAACCTACTGTCATTCCCGTACTTTGAATCAGCAGCGAGGCCACAAAAATGCGGTGCATCACGACGTTTGACGTGGATGGTTGGTAGGATTCTGAGATGGATTCCTTCAATCAATCATCCTGCATCGAGAACGAAGACACCGTGATTACACTCAGGGCAGATTGTCCCTCAAGTACAAAGGATACAGATCTAAGAAAATCTGCTTCCGTGATCGGTTCTCCACAGGCAGGTTTAAAATCACTCGCCAAATCATCAGATCACGGTCAGCATCCGAAAAGGTCGGCGTCTTGGCAAGTCTTTGGGGTTCAAGTCAACCCTTTGAATTTGGCCCTCGTGCCGCACTGTTCAGGGATTTTTCGTCCTCAGAAAGAAAATGCAAATCACCTAGCCAGATTATCGTATTAGGCCACGCAATCCCGTTCCCGCGCTGAGATTATTGTTAGGGCGAGTAGCAACGAGAAGGTGAACAGAAAGTCTCATCAGAATATTTATTTTCTGACCTCACGTACGATTCATTTACCTCGCGTGTGAACGATCTTCGCGTCTAAATTTGATTGACAATGAGGGTTGACAGCGAAGATCAGCGGAACAGAGTCGCTGAGTTTGCAGGTCCGAAAGTCCGTTCTAGGAATACAACATTGCTACAGTTCGAGAGTGTTCGAGAGCGAGTTACTAGTAAACACAGTGCAGGGCGAGAACATACAGAGACTCCAGGGGAGTCCCGCCAAAGCTAAAGTCGTTATCCCGATCGATTCCGGCCTAGAGAATTAATATTGGGAGGAAAACGGAATGGAAGCGAAGCGGGACACTCACTCGACCGTTCATCCTAAGAGGATGGTCGTTTCATTTCTTGAGTAGGTTAAAACCCGATGGCCCTAAACTTTCCACATACGACATACCATTCTTCAATCCTTCATTCTCGCGTTCCATCCTGTCGGCGTCTGCGGCGCTGGTAGAAATTTCACGGTGATGAAAACAGGTTGCAAAGATGCTTACAACTCTTCAGTTGCTTTATTTCATTGCGAGCGTCGGCCAAAGCTATATGCGCTGGAGTTCATACTTGTGCGAAGAGGGAAAGCACAAAATGGGATCACCTTCCTCTAACCTTCGTAGTTCACGAACTGGGCCAAAGATTCAGTTTCACGTGGAAAAAACAATATAGAGAACTTACCAGCTTGTTGAGTTTGTTGTTCAGCCTCTTCGACCTGGCGCTGAGCGGCCCGTACCGCTGTTGCAATTAGGATCAACTAAAGGATCGTGATTGAGCACCACACCTTCCCGCTGCTCCTCAAGCTCTGTTTGCGAGCGTTCCTCGACAGAAGCCAAAGCTACACGATTAAGTTTCACAAAATAGTCAAATCGCAGAGCATCACGACAAACCCGCCCTCAACTCCTGTTCCTTCTTCTGGTAAAGAAACGACACTGAACTAATGAGAGTCACATCTATCAACAAAGAGTGTCCAGCGTACTGCTGATAACATCCTTCTCTTTCTTCTTGACTGAGAATTGTTAGCTATAGATGTAACTTCAAGGACTGAAGGACGCACACTTGGATAACTCGCGGTTTTTCAATCGAAGTTCTAATTAACAACTGTTCAAACGCGAAAACCATCACTCGATTGATACCCACCTCGCTTGAAATGTGCTTCAGGAGGAGGAGGAGGTAGTATTATTGCATATAAGGAACAAACAGGCACTGTACCTTCAGCATACTGGGCCCGCTGCATCTCATTCCAGGCTTTAGTCAACCGCAATATATTAGATCCAAGTCATTCAGTTTCACAGGGCAAAGCGCACCAAAAGTCTCGCGTCGTTCTTGTTCAGTGGCCCCTGAATGAAGCGGTCCAGGTGGGGCTTGAAATGAATTCAGTCTAGCCGCGCGGCCTGGATGTATGAGCCAGACGCACCATTTAATGGCGGTGAAGGCGAAGCCTCGGGGGCTCGTGGGTTCGAACGACCCGCGACAGAGAAATCAGGGTAAACGCTGGGCGTTCGCCGACCAAAAGGCTCTGCGGAACCGAGCGGCCCACGGGGATCAGCGGTGGATTGGCGGGGTGATGTTGGTAGGGATGCGCGACTAGGATAGGATGGGGGTGATGTGTAGGCAATGGGCGACGCGAGGCTTCTGAGTGGTGGTAATGGACTGAGAGCCGAGCTGCGATAGGCGGCGGGCGAATGTATCTGGGATGGGAGCTGGCCTCCTGGACTTCGAAAGGCCTCCGGTGAGGAGTATTGGCTGCCAGAAGAGTGAGAACGTCCGCGGTGTGGGTCAACAAGCCTCGAGGGGCCAGCATGCGGAGGGCTCGGGGAAGAGTATCGAGGTCTCTTGTCTTGAATGGGAGGTAGGGCCTGGCGGTCTTCTTCCTGCATCATCTTCACCAATATTTCCGCCACCAGAGGCTCAACATCAGGATGCCTTTCGCCCGGCGTGATCGTCGCGATGCCCTTTTGGATCATCATTACACGACTAGCACAAATTTCGGCGCGAGAAGTCCAAGTTACACCGCCGGGATCGACCCATAGGTACAGGTCGGATGTCTGTGGATCGTTGGCCCAAGGGTGAGCTGCCAAATATTTGTAAAGCGGAACTTTGTCCAGGAGGAGAGCCGTCCACCGTCGCCATTGGCCTGGCCCTTGACCGTGGCGATCGCGCCAATATAGAGCCTGTGCCCTGGGCGTCAGGTCCACATATACATCGCCGGCGTACCCAAAATTGGAAGACGGTGGGCCTGTCCCTCTGAATTCGAGGAAAGAAATCTGTGAAGATCTCCCCGAGTTGCGGAAGGAGTAGGGGTGTCCAGGAGCAAGGCCTTCAGGGTTGGCCGTGAATGTTCTGCGGAATGAGAGCATTGAGGCAACGAGGCTGACTCCCCAGCCGCCTACTAAGTAGGAAGCGGAGAGACGACGTGCGAACTAGAAGCGCGGCAGAACTGTGTACATGCTGCGTTGGTACGGTGACGAATCATTGATGATTTCGAAAAAGATCAGGATCCCGAACGGAAGTAGATCTTGGAAGGCAAGACTGAGCGATATCGAAGCGCGAGGGGTCCGACGGGTCCGGCCTCAATCTTCCAGCTGAAGGGACGTGGCGATCAGCTTGTCAATCCAGAGCGTTGTATGGCAGCATTAGTGTACTTGGGAGGTTCTCAAAATAGGTTAGCTAGATACCCGCAAGAATAGTGGCCTTCCCCAAGAGGTGCTCGATTTCTCGATCGTGGAATAATTAATTGCCACCACGCCGAAAAGGCTCTTTAAAGCATGTTCAGTTGGCGCCCAAGATGTCAGAGATTCGAGATATCAAACAAAGCCAGCGGGAACTTTTGCGGAACTGATATTTGGAAGCGCTAGGCATTGACCGGCGCGGCTGTGGTCGCCTTTCGGGAGTAGAGGTTGGCGGGCTCTCGAGGATTCCCAGTGCGGGACGGAGGAGCTATATAAGTATTTGGCGGAGATTTTAATCAGCGAACAAGTATGGCGGTAGACAGCAGCACACAGATTGTCGCGTGGATTGCGCATGGCCCAAGTTCCAGCCTGTTCCGACTCGAATTCGATAGAGTCATCTGGACAAGACCATAGCTTCGTTCAGCCAACTCGAGCCATTCAACAGAACGCGGACTTACAGTCGACGGTGCGTGGAACGACGCGAAATGTCGGGAAATTTGGAGTTGTTTGCCATCAAGTTGACAAATGGACCGAGCGGCCGACCCAATTTACTCCAACAGCAGGGATTTATCGTGCGGCCACTAATTGGAGTAATTATACAAATCAATGCGTATCATAGACGGCCGTCCTCCGAATGATGGTCATACAGTGAATGCAGGGAATAAAACAGAGCTACAGCTGCTGCTTTAATCGTCCTCGATATCTATCACCTCCCCAGAAATGATTGGGCGTCTACTGGAACTGCCAGCGGTGGGTCGGGAGGCTCGATTCTCACCCACAGCACGCCTCTTGCTTCCACTGGCGACGGTAGAAGCCGCTGCGTCGTCGTCGTCCACCAAGTCAATCTCCGCCAGCGTTTCCCTCTTTCGCTTCTCAGACCTGCGACCACGGCCTTCGTCGTCGGAGTCGTCGATGACGATGAGGTCCCCGCGGGAGCTCGAGCCACCACTGGTGCGGATAGTCTTTTTGCCCTGCTTGACCTGGGGCTTGGGTGGAGCTGCGCGCGGCGGCGGGGGAGGCGGCGGTGGCTTAGGACGTGCGTAAAGTTCTGTCCATTGTCTAGCGGTCGAATCGTGGAGTTTGCGGTTGCGTGTGTATTGGGACGCAATGCTCGGCACTATATGGACGGTCAGCAAGCCATCACCGAAGGTGTCGCCCCTCACACCTAGTGGGTCCTCTGCAAGACGTCAGACGATGAATGGGAATAATGATGAGCAAGACGCACTCGGATTAGGGTCCGTCAACAAGGACGATAACGACAGTATAACCTTGAATAAGGAGAGAGCTGGAGACCAATTATGCTTAAGGATATCGATACAAATATTGCCTTGATCCGAAATCTTTGACGGATGTTAGGCAGCGCTACAGCTCGAAGGACCCAACTCACGTTCATGTGATATATCCTGAGCCTGGGGTTAGCACAGAGAGTCTCGCAGAGCGAATGCGACGCACCGAGTCTTGAAAGTAACTTTCGGCGCCGAAAAGCTATACAGGTGTAAGCCATGCAGAGAAAATCTAGCGAAACGCCTACGGGTAGTCTGGAGGGAGATTGACGGCAATATTAAAGACACCGCCCTGTTTTCTCTGGCTTGTTCTTCAAGTCCAACGAGTTAAATAGCCGTCACACACCTCATACACGCTCCCCTCGGGCCCAGGTAAAGCGCCAACCCACACGAAAAGGTCATTATCCGAAGGCAGCAGAGTAATGTTGCCCAGATCCTCTTTCTTCACGTCCGCGATCTCTTTGTGTATTCGTTTCATGGTGGCCTGACGCAAGGTTCAGTATGGGGTTAATATGTTAGGGCAGAGCACTAACGGGAAGTGGATGCGCCATGGTGGTCGAGTGAAAGACGTCGAATGTTGGTGTGTGTTTGTATCACATCGCATCACGCCGAATTGACCCGAACTCCCGTCCTTCCCGCGGCAGGCTGGATCTGTTGACACAGGAATTCTACAGGACCCCGCCGAGCCGCAAAAACAGCAACCCGATGGACCTCTTCCCCGCATCATATCCCGCGTGAAGTTTGTTGGCGCTGGCAGGAAGACAGAGCCCGAGGAGTCCACACGCCAGCCTGGTTGGCGAGCAAGGGCGAGTCCAGCCTGAAGGATATTTCCAGATGCGATCGTGGCCGTAAGATCTTTGTAGGCCGTCGATTGTGTTCATTTTACGACCAATTGTGCGTGCGTTATCTAGCGTTACGAGTCGTGCACCCCGTGGCTTGCTGGGCGCGTGAGCGATTTTCAATTAAGCTCGAGACCGGTTGAAAGAGGAGGGTGGAATTTTCGTGGACACCGTTCTCGATCCGCCACAAGATACCCGCAAGACGAGAATGAGTAATAGGTAAAGCGTGGCATTTGGGCACTCTATTTCAAAGAGTCAGTGGAAGAATGTTAGAGAATACGGGAGAATATGGTGGAAGATTCTAGGTACACGGACATTTAGTATATAAGTAGCTACGGATTCTATGTGAAGTTCAAGCGTTTACAGAGCTTTGCCAACCGCTAATTTATTATCTGTTTCCCACATAACTTTTGTTTGATTCCTCAACCACAAAACCCAATAAAGAAAAAAACTCACTCCATATCTATCACTAGTTCCAGGATGTGAATCAAATCCCATATGTTCCTCATCGGAAATCCAATCTGCAAGAAGTAGTCGAAGAAGGTGCAAAAGCCATCTAATCCATTATGGCGGTCACTTTGTACATTTATTATTTGGATTTTTTTTCACGTTTTCCGGGTTTTTTTTTGCGTTTTTCATGGCTTCAACCTTTTTTTTTACCGGTTTCAAACTTTATTTTCACAGTTTCCACCTTTTTTTCTCAACTTGAGAATTTGAATTTTTTTTTCCTGCCTTCACAGGAACTGACAGGTTTTTTCGAGCGTTCCTTGTAATATAATGTTTTTCCAAGTTCTTACTCAACGAGACATTTCTTTCCCTCATCTATTTTACTTTAGTTTTGAATATGTCTATGTCACAATGCACATTGATTATTCCGGTCTTTTTTTTTGTTTTCACTTTCTGGTCTTTTTTTTGTCTTTTTTTTTGGTGTCCCGTTCTTTTTTTTGTTCCAGGCTAACATTCTTTTTCTGGGAGCCTGACTGAGAGTTTCTTCCAGATTTCACCGTATATTGGAGCCAGTGGCTGTGCAAGCCGAACGGCCGGCTTGATGGCCTTGATCAGTGGGGCACCTCAACTTTGAGGTTCAGTTCCGAACCACCTGCAGAAGGAAGCCATAAAGTGTATTATACCACACACTATGACACCCGCACCAGTGATATGCTTGCTGTGGCTCAGCAGGGAGTTACAACTGACCGCCGAAGTACTTGATCAACTATGGCCATCAAGTAATGATTAACCCCACTATAGGGTCATGGTTCAATCCATCCTCCCAGCGATGGTTTTCTCAGAAAGTGGTGATTCTGGTGACAGGAAACAATAGCAATCTGCTTGAAACCAAATGGCAAAAAGAAAAAAAAAAAACACCAAAAAAAGAGTATGGAAACCCCCAAAAAAGTACGGAAAAGTGGAAAAAAGTCCAAAATATGCGGGCACGGTGAAAGTGCCGCCCTTGGCGCGCACGTGCCGCCCCTTGATGTGGGGGCGGCACCAACATCGCCACCCCTCTCCAACGGTTGCCGCCCCCATAGGGTGGCAACAGTGTCTCGTCACACATATGTTGCTGCCCACATCCGTCAGTCTCTATGTTTTACTGCAGCTCCCCATAGCTTAGACGGTCCGTGTTAAATTCAAATTCTCATGGTTTGACTTTCAAGCATGAAAGTTAAAAAAATTGAGTCGTACACAAGGTTTTGCCTGAAGTAGAACTAGGATTATAAGAATGGTCGAAGAAAGTCACTGATTAAAGTGGCCGTACTAGTACAATAGATCGACTGACTTTGCTTTCCCATGATTACAGTCCGGAAGACCGTCTTCCGGACTACGCTACTCATTTGGCAACTCATTTAACTCAACATCAGGATCTTGACGCATCTCTTTTTCTGAAGGTCATGGAGTCCATGCTGTTTTCAAGTCGTTGATCCAGACGAGGATATATTGGGCTGGGCCCATCGTCAGTCACCGTGTTGAAGAGAATGGGACTCAAGAGGAAGGGTGGAACTTTTCATGTTAACATCACAAGTTTTGTCTCACGGTTCAAACACATCGGGAAATGTGCAACACGCATTGGTCGTTACCTATTTTCATGCACAATATCAGTATAAATTCAAAGGAAGACAGCCATATTTCCCTGCCGCCTCTACCGCCCTCGGTTCAATGGTACCGCCCCCAATGTGACACAGTGCCGCCCCTGTCACGCAGGAACATTGCCGCCCCCCCAAACATCTGCCGCCCCCACCACTCAGAATGACGCCCCCTGCCGCCCTAGTGCCGCCCCTCTGCCGCCCACTGCCGCCCCCTGTGACGCCCCCTGCCGCCCCCACAATGGTGACTTTGCCGCCCCCTTAGCCACTTTGCCGCCCCCAAGGTGCCGCCCAACGAAGAAAAAAAAAGTCTTCTCACAGCACCAAAGCGACTATATCTATACAATTTAATGAACTACATGTGTTACAGTTCTCTTGTATGTAAATTAATGGTCATAGAGCCCGGCAGATGTCTAGTCCCACGGTTAATTACTCCCAATGGGAGGCTGCCGCCCCCGGTGCCGCCCTTGCTGCCGCCCCCCTGCCGCCCCCGGGCGGCAAGGGGCGTCAGTGGCGGCAATTTCCCTTTGCCCAAAATATGCAATGTGACCGCCATAAAGAAATGTCTTGTTGAGTAAGAACTTGGAAAAACATTATATCACAAGGAACACTTGAAAAAACTTGTCAGTTCCTGTGAAGGGCAGGAAAAAAAACTTTGAAAATCTCTAGTTGAGAAAAAAAGTTTGAAAGTGCGAAAATAAAGTTCGAAACCATGAAAAAAAAGGTCAAAACCGTGAAAAAACGCGAAAAAAAACCCGGAAAATGTGAAAAAAAAGACCCAAATAATAAATGTACAAAGTGACCGCCATAATCCATGGGTATGGCGGTCGGAGTGCACTTTTATTATTTAGGTGTTTTTTTTGCTGTTTTTGTGCTTTTTTCCGTGTTTTGGCGAGTTACATATTTTTTCAGGGGTGCTTCACAAGTGGTTGGAGAAAATGGTCTCTCGTTCTAAACGATTGAAAAATTTCAATCTGCCCGAATAAATGGTAAGAATTTTACCGTCAATATCACATATTATTTTTTTGACCTGGGTGGAAAAAAAGTTTTTTTCTGCTCACAACTTTTTTTTTTTTTTTTTCAGCGGCCACGCTTGGCAGTTTTTTCCTTGGCTGAGTGAAGTTTTTTTTTTTTTCTGGACACCAAGAAAAGATAAAATTCCTAACCCTAGTTTGATCTGAACCACGGCACGCCCCGTGATCGTCCGCTTTCCATCCCGCAACTTCTCAGACTAAGGCCGACACTTGCATCGGGCGGTATCAAGGGGAAGATGTAGGGACTCGGAAAATGTGGCTATTACTGCTGTCCATTGTTAGCAAGAATACAGTGTCTACTGCTGCCCATCATCATCGGGGCTACCTGGCCGGGTCCAGAAGTGGGGGGTCAATCTTGAAGTCGGAGGAGTCTCACATGATGAACGGCTTGGACGAGAACATCGAATAATACCTGGACAGATGTGTTGGGGGGCTCGGCAGCAAAAGTACCCCCGAGGTTGTTGTCGGGGGAACGATGGTGGGAGCAGGAGGCCTAATTGTCGGGGGGGGGGGGGGGGGGGGGGGCAAGTGGTGTAGTTGCAGAGACCGCCGGGGCCATCAGAACAGAACCGGATGAGGTCTGGGCGGGAACGGAGATGGGGAAATCCTTGTCAGAGTCCATCACCAAAAGGTGAAAAAGGTTGCAGATGTTTGCAAGGATCAAAATGGGCTGGAATGCACAACAAGTCCGTGATCGAGACTAGGCTGCGAGTGGGGGAGGCTGGGCAAACAAGGGAACACTGAGACAGGGTTTTTGAATCCAAGATGCTGTCGGTGAGTTCCTGCGCGAGGGCAGGCATAGCGAGTGAGGCTCAGTGAGAGTGGAGAGAGCGTGATGGAAAGCGGACAATTGCGGGCCGTGCCGACGGTGCCGCGGTTCGGATCAAATTAGGGTTAGGAATTTTATTTTTTCTTGGTGTCCAGAAAAAAAAACTTCACTCAGCCAAGAAAAAAAAAAATCCCAACTGGCCGCTGAAAAAATAAAAATAAAGTTGTAAGGAGGAAAAACTTTTCTTCCACCCGGGTCGAAAATAATATGTGATACAAAGTTGACGGTGAAATTCTTACCATTGATTCGGGTAGATTGAAGTTTTTCAACCCTTTAGAACGAGAGACCTCATTTTCTTCAACCACTTGTGAAGCACCCCCGAGAAAATATGTAACTTGCCAAAACACGGGGAAAACCACAAAAACAGCAAAAAAAACACCTAAATAATAAAAGTGCACTCTGACCGCCATACATGGGAACCCCGATTCAACGGAGGCCGGATGTCGTCAGGGTCAAAATTGCGCGCAGAGCCGGGAATGATGTCTGTGAGCGCGAGTAGGAGATTGCCCCGCCTATTCGAGATCTGCAGTGTCGAAGAATTCTGTCGGATTACCAGAAGAGATGGAGAGGGGATATGTTACATCCATGCACGGATAACTCGGACGAAGGTCCGAGTGCGGCCCAATAACTCCGTTCCGAGATTCACTCCCGAGTTTTCGGAGTATCGTGGGAGTCAGCACATCCATGCATCGATCCTTCGGACCTGCTTCGGACCTCGCTCCGAGCTGACCAATCACTCCGATTGAACTCCGACTCCGGATTACCCAATTCATCCCGAACATCATTCCGAGTCGGATTGCACACCATACACCATGTCCTGTGTCTCCTGTGATATCTCACGCATGGGACTCGCACTCCGACCCTGCTGTCACACTCTGGTCACGCTCCGTCTCCGGTCGCGCTCCGCTCCGCATCACGGAGCTGTCAGGAGTAACCACGCGGGTTTGGATTCCGTGCTATGGCACCATCCAACTCGTTTAACAATGGTCCGACATGTTCCTGTCTTCTTACTTATTGTTCCAGTACTTCTTATCAGTCACATGACTTCTTCCTCTCCTTTTGGTACTCAGCTTTATTGTTGCGTCCACATCTTCTACTTACCTTTATTGTTACATCCACATGCTTCACTCCCTATCTCCTTTATGCATTACTGTTACATCCATGCACGGATAACTCGGACGAAGGTCCGAGTGCGGCCCAATGACTCCGTTCCGAGATTCACTCCCGAGTTTTCGGAGTATCGTGGGAATCAGCGCATCCATGCATCGATGCTTCGGACCTGCTTCGGACCTCGCTCCGAGCTGACCAATCACTCCAGTTGAACTCCGACTCCGGATTACCCAATTCATCCCGAACATCATTCCGAGTCGGATTGCACACCATACACCATGTCCTGTGTCTCCTGTGATATCTCACGCATGGGACTCGCACTCCGATCCTGCTGTCACACTCTTGTCACGCTCCGCTCCGCATCACGGAGCTGTCAGGAGTAACCACGCGGGTTTAGATTCCGTGCTATGGCACCATCCAACTTGTTTACCAATGGTCCGACATGTTCCTTACTTCTTACTTATTGTTCTAGCACTTCTTATCAGTCACCTGACTTCTCCTCCTCCTTTTGGTACTCAACTTTATTGTTGCATCCACATCTTCTACTCGCCTTTATTGTTACATCCACATGCTTCATTACCTATCTCCTTTATGCATTACAATTAGCCTGTTTACTATTTAACCTCTTAGTCTACTCCCTGTAAATCAGTTTGATTATTAAAGTTGCTTCACCCCGTTCCTCGTGAAGTAATCTGAGTCTCTGTCCGGAACCCACTGCGGACCTCACCCGCTTACTCCTGTCCATCCGGACGAAGGGAAGTATGCTCACACTATGTCTCCCTGTTGTGTAGAGCTACTCCGGTCCCCCAGCTCTCTGTGCCCTGCGCTCCGACACTCCGGCACTCCGCACTCCGACGCTCCGACGCTCTGTCGCTCCGATCACTCCGATCCGGAGCCCGGACCCATCGGACCCATCACACCTCTGGTCCGGACCACTCCCTTCATCCCTCTGTCTATCTCCGAAGACTAAGGCAGTACGCTCGCGCATGACCTGTCGCGTTGTGTCATCCAGCCCGCCGATCTTCATCATCCGACCCCGGTCTCTGGTTCCGTTCTGTCCGGCCCTCAGCTCCGGTTCGGAAGGTGTCTGATCGTTCGGTTGGCCCATATCCTAACCCCCTCGGCTCGGATATAACAATTACAATTAGCCTGTTTACTATTTAATCTCTTAGTCTACTTCCTGTACTTCAGTTTGATTATTAAAGTTGCTTCACCCCGTTCCTCGTGAAGTAATCTGAGTCTCTGTCTGTTATATCCATGTCCCGATCCTTCGGACCTAGGTCCGAGGATGGCCGAATGGCTCCGTTGACTCCGGACTCCGCTCCGTCAGAGCGGAGACGGAACGACGGAGCGCGGCGGACTTCCTTCGGAAGTCCGTATCGCGCCATAAGGCGACATCCTTATTGTCCGCCTCGCTCAGGACTTCTTACTTATTGTCCAAACTACTTCTTCCAAGTCACCTGACTTCCTCCACCCCTTTCGGATATAACCTTATTGTTACTTCCGCATGGAACCTTACATATCTCCTTTCCGTATTACAATAAGACCCTTTAGTATTTAATCACTTAGACTACAGCACTGTACTTCAGATTTATTATTAACGTTGCTTCGCACTCCCTGCAAAGTAATCTGAGTTAATGCTCCGGAACTTCACTTGGAGCTCCGTCTCGTCTATCCAGTACTCCGAGACCAAGGGTAGTAACGCTCATCCTGCTCCCTAGTGGTGTAGCGTCATCCGATCCTCCGGTCACCCTTTTCCCCCGACTCCGTCACTCCGCTCCGTTCCGACTCCGCTCTCCGGTATTTCGGAACTCCGTCCGACTGGTCGGTCGGCCTTCTTATCCGTAGCTTGGATATAACACTGTCCGGAACCCACTGCGGACCTCACCCGCTTACTCCTGTCCGTCCGGACAAAGGGAAGTATGCTCACACTATGTCTCCCTGTTGTGTAGCGCTACTCCGGTCCTCCAGTTCTCTGTGCCCCACGCTCCGTCACTCCGGTGCTCCGCACTCCGACGCTCCGACGCTCCGTCGCTCCGATCACTCCGATCCGGAGCCCGGACCCATCGGACCCATCACACCTCTGGTCCGGACCACTCCCTTCATCCCTCTGTCTATCTCCGAAGACTAAGGCAGTACGCTCGCGCATGACCTGTCGCGTTGTGTCATCCAGCCCGCCGATCTTCATCATCCGACCCCGGTCTCTGGTTCCGTTCTGTCTGGCCCTCAGCTCTGGTTCGGAAGGTGTCTGATCGTTCGGTTGGCCCATATCCTAATCCCCTCGGCTCGGATATAACAGGATACATGTTTATTGGTTGACTTCCCATAAGAGTTTTTCTTTTTCTTGGGATTTCTGAGGGGTGCCAGGGATGTCGGCATGAGGTGTTTAATCCAGAGATCCATTTCCCAGTTCCCATAAGAATATTTTGAATAGAGACGTAGAATAGATCAAAAAGTTGACTGAGCCGTTGTGCCGCAATCCCCAAATAGCACCCAACAACGCGTCGACGCGCTATCCATCACAGCAAACTCCCCCACCACTGGATCTTGACGTGTTCACTTGTCGGCAGCAGCTAGAATTGATGGATTAAGATGAAATGAATGAGGAAGTTTGGGCTCATGAGCCGAGGCCGTTGCTGGCTTATGCCGAATCGGGCATAAGCCACATAAGCCTTGATTTGGTAAGCAAGTGTGCTCAGTGACGCCGGTTCGAATCCGCGAGAGAGATTCTATTGTTTGCTGCAAACTTTATTCAACGAGGTAGTTTGAATTTTTACAAGACATGACCCAGACTAGAGGACCGCGGCTGTCTGTCATTGAATCTCCTACCACTCAATCAGCGTCGTTTTTGCAAGTGTTGAATAAACAAAACAAAAAAAAATGTGCCAGTTCCAAGCCAGTTCTGCATGTAGCAGGTTTGCTCAATGGATACAAAACAGATGTCATAGACGGGAGGAAATATATTTTCCTCCCATGATGCACTCCAAGTGCAGATGGGCAGTGAATTTGGAACATTCCTGATTCTCTGCTCTCGCAAAGGCAACATGTGTGAGGTGGGAGAAAATTAACTAATGGGCACTTCATTTGGACGACTGAAGCAGAGCTCGTAAAACAATACAAATTCCCACATACCTCAAAAGATGCCTGCTTTGACCCAGTGTCATTGTCAGAGGTTCAGCAGACCATCCTCAGATTTGCACCTACGGAACATAACTTGTCCTGTGAAGAAACTTTAACAAAGTGCGGCCCTCCAGGGAGCAGCGAGACAGTGGTTTCACTGTAGGATACACAAGTCTACTATTAACTGTACTCCTTATGAGCAACACCACACAATTGAGTTCGAATTTACCTGCCTTGAATTTAATACACATCCCAGAAGAGGCCCAGTGAAGGTCCTGCCAAGGGTTGTCCGAAAACTTGAGGGCAAAATTTTGTGTTTTAATTGTCCTAGAGTTGGGTTTTTGGGGCCCAGGTTTTCAAAACCGTGTCCGTTATTTAGGTTTTTGAGGGCTGGACACCAAAACTTTCTCCAAGTTGTGCCAACAACCGGTGCCTTAGCCTCCTGGTTCGTGAGAATCATTTTTATGCAGTCTACCATTGCTCAAGCTCATTTTGAGGTGCTCGCACATTCTCCACTGGCAAAAAATCATTTTTAGAGGGCGAAAATGCGATTTTTGCAGCCACTAATGTGATAACCCTTGTCCGAATTTGGGTTTTTGAAGCCAAGACCTGGCCAAAAAATTGGGTTTTGATGCCAGAGTAGGGCATTTTGGGTGTAAAACCCTTGGCAGGAGCTTCACAGAAGTTGAAGCCCTGTTAGACTTCAAAGTATCCATAAAGCAGAGGGAGGCAGGGCGAGATTGAGTGCAAGAGCAGAAGGCCATAACGCGTGCGGATCCAATCGGATTCATCGGACGGACCCGCGCCGAGATCGGAGATATATATCTTGATTCTCATTCGCTGGGGCTTAACTCGTTTCGGCAGTTGTCCCCATTCGACATAACTTGATATCCGTGCATCACTACCCACTTGATATCTGGCGCTCGTTGATTTTTGGTGAGCTCCCAGGTAGAATTGAGCCGGGAAAAGTGGTCTATTGTGTCTACAAGGTATGCTATAATCTCCCTTCCTTTTCTCTCTCTTTTTTATCTTTCCTCCTCTTGATAAAACTTGATAAAAAACCCCCGACAACAGACATAAGCCATGAGCCAGTTTGGGCTCATGAGCCGAGGCCGTTGCTGGCTTATGCCGAATCGGGCATAAGCCACATAAGCCTTGATTTGGTAAGCAAGTGTGCTCAGTGACGCCGGTTCGAATCCGCGAGAGAGATTCTATTGTTTGCTGCAAACTTTATTCAACGAGGTAGTTTGAATTTTTACAAGACATGACCCAGACTAGAGGACCGCGGCTGTCTGTCATTGAATCTCCTACCACTCAATCAGCGTCGTTTTTGCAAGTGTTGAATAAACAAAACAAAAAAAAATGTGCCAGTTCCAAGCCAGTTCTGCATGTAGCAGGTTTGCTCAATGGATACAAAACAGATGTCATAGACGGGAGGAAATATATTTTCCTCCCATGATGCACTCCAAGTGCAGATGGGCAGTGAATTTGGAACATTCCTGATTCTCTGCTCTCGCAAAGGCAACATGTGTGAGGTGGGAGAAAATTAACTAATGGGCACTTCATTTGGACGACTGAAGCAGAGCTCGTAAAACAATACAAATTCCCACATACCTCAAAAGATGCCTGCTTTGACCCAGTGTCATTGTCAGAGGTTCAGCAGACCATCCTCAGATTTGCACCTACGGAACATAACTTGTCCTGTGAAGAAACTTTAACAAAGTGCGGCCCTCCAGGGAGCAGCGAGACAGTGGTTTCACTGTAGGATACACAAGTCTACTATTAACTGTACTCCTTATGAGCAACACCACACAATTGAGTTCGAATTTACCTGCCTTGAATTTAATACACATCCCAGAAGAGGCCCAGTGAAGGTCCTGCCAAGGGTTGTCCGAAAACTTGAGGGCAAAATTTTGTGTTTTAATTGTCCTAGAGTTGGGTTTTTGGGGCCCAGGTTTTCAAAACCGTGTCCGTTATTTAGGTTTTTGAGGGCTGGACACCAAAACTTTCTCCAAGTTGTGCCAACAACCGGTGCCTTAGCCTCCTGGTTCGTGAGAATCATTTTTATGCAGTCTACCATTGCTCAAGCTCATTTTGAGGTGCTCGCACATTCTCCACTGGCAAAAAATCATTTTTAGAGGGCGAAAATGCGATTTTTGCAGCCACTAATGTGATAACCCTTGTCCGAATTTGGGTTTTTGAAGCCAAGACCTGGCCAAAAAATTGGGTTTTGATGCCAGAGTAGGGCATTTTGGGTGTAAAACCCTTGGCAGGAGCTTCACAGAAGTTGAAGCCCTGTTAGACTTCAAAGTATCCATAAAGCAGAGGGAGGCAGGGCGAGATTGAGTGCAAGAGCAGAAGGCCATAACGCGTGCGGATCCAATCGGATTCATCGGACGGACCCGCGCCGAGATCGGAGATATATATCTTGATTCTCATTCGCTGGGGCTTAACTCGTTTCGGCAGTTGTCCCCATTCGACATAACTTGATATCCGTGCATCACTACCCACTTGATATCTGGCGCTCGTTGATTTTTGGTGAGCTCCCAGGTAGAATTGAGCCGGGAAAAGTGGTCTATTGTGTCTACAAGGTATGCTATAATCTCCCTTCCTTTTCTCTCTTTTTTATCTTTCCTCCTCTTGATAAAACTTGATAAAAAACCCCCGACAACAGACATAAGCCATGAGCCGAAGTTTGGCTTGTGGGGGCTCTATTGTGCGACGGGGCATGATCTGGACTGCGACAAGTCTAAGTGCACATGGCTCAACCGAGGAGTGTAAAGCCGAAAGTGCCAGAAGGAACTTTGGTCCTTATGCTGGTGCTGCACCAGCACTCGTATCGGGAGCGGCGGCATGAGATTGATGGCTTGCATGGGTCGTGACACGTCGCTCAACCGAGGCAGAGAGCTGCCAAAAGTGTTTATTCCAAGTTTATTCTCCTCTATTATATTCTGGAGAGGGGGGGGTACCCCCTCTCCAGACTAGATTAAATTTACAGTTTATTCGACGGGAAAACGACGTTTAAGCGAGATCTACGGCCGATGGGGTCCTGACAGGTGCCTCGGCATCGCTGCCGGAAATGTTAAAGATATTCGAAAAAATGTTTTTATTCTTATGGGAAGTCAACCATTGGGTGACTTCCCATAACGATTAAAATACCTTTCAGTTTTTCTGAGCTTGCTTGAGAGTGCCAGTGATGGCTGGCCAAGTTTAGAATAATCACCCTGTGCGCCAAAACTTAAGTTTCACCGGAATAAAACCACAATCTGAGTTCAGCCATTTTGGAAGAAGACCGGCCGGAATGGACTCCGAGATGCGATGAGAGCCCACTGAATTTTTCCTGGGGCAAATCGGCCACTTGGACATTGAAGAGGACGGCGGGAAGCATCGTCACTCCGCCAAACAGTTTATTCAGCTTTATTATAATCTGAAGAGGGGGGGGGTACCCCCTCTTCAGATTTTAGTAGATTCGAATAAATTCCTGCCCCTTCGGGGCCACCGAACTGATGGGGTCCCGACAGCTGTCGCGGAGTTTGGTCGGAAAGCTTCAAAATATGCTGAAAACATTTTTTAATCGTTGTGGGAAGTCACCCATTCTTATGGGAAGTCAACCATTAACTGGACTTAAAAACAGAACACTGAACAGAGGCAAAATTCACGCGACATCAAATGTGCACGGGATCGCGTCGATCTCCCAATCAGGATATTCCTATCAAAATCTCAATCCTGCGGGCAGTTTAGTGCGGTTACGGTGCCGAGAAACTCCCAAACACCAAAGAGTTTGAATAAGACTCAGGATAATATTAGAACTCGTTATGGTCCCATTTCGGAAAATTCCGACTTGTATTGGACTTGTAACAGGTGTTCTGAGTGGTATTTAAGCTTCTGCAAAATGTACGTCAAAAAGACATCCGGAACCGCTGCCGCCCCCCTCCTATATCATTGTTGATTCCCCCCTTGGCGACAGATTTGCATTTACTCTGCATGTTGGAATCTTATCCTTTTTACTCCCAGTCTCGTTTGATGAGGTCCGCTCCCCTCTCCGCAATTGCGTATGTGGGCGCCTGAGTATAAGCAATTTATGTGGAGCTGGGCAAATATGGGGCACTTCCTACCTGAGTGTGCCCGGACGGGACGAAGGGCTAAATCCATTCTCCGTCAGCTCTGCCTTCGAAACCGATTTTTCGTAGCAGATCTCCACTCACCATAACCGACGCATCCACAACTCTCACCCCCGTCGCGTTCTTCAAAACTAAATTCGGATCGACGACACCCCAGCTCGCGTTCGCCGGCGACATTGCGGCGCTGCCGACGGGGTGCAGCGCAGCGATGACTGTTTGGCGCATGTACGCATCTAACGCCTCGTCCGAGGTGAGCGCCTGCGCAAGGGCGTCGATGGGGCGGAGGACGTAGCCTTTCCACGCGTCGGCGGAGAGGAACTTCACAGCTTTTCGAATGGCGACGCGCATGGCGAAGACGTCGTAGTCGGAGACGAGCAGGGCGGGGTCGATGAGCGGCGCGGAGAAGGGGTTACTTGTGTTAAGCGTGATTGAACCGCCTGTTTTGTGAGAAATTTACGTTTTGAGTTCAATGAAATAAACATACGACTAGCAGGAGAGACGACGGCGGTCTGGAAACTAATAAAGTTGCCGCCTTCTGGCGGGATGGGAGTCTCCAGGCCGATGCCATTCTAAAAGCGAGTTGATGAGTTCAACTACGATGCTAAGCTCGGAAACGCACAGCGATTTGCAGCTCGATATGCGGCGTATTTCTCCCCGCGGCCGGGTCACGGTATTCATCAAATATGGAGGCGTTGGCGTCGAGACGCAGCCACGCCATGTGTCCGCCCACGATCGTCGAAACCAACGGGCCTTGTCTGGTACGATTCCATTGACGTAGGTCTTCGGCCGCTTGGGTGGCGTTCTGGGTGTAACTTTCGTACGTCTGGGTCGAGTTGACGAACCAGCTGTTGGAGACCTGCAAAGTTTTTTTCAACAGGATGGGATCATTGAGACGGTAATGTAATAGGGTGAGGATCCGGACGCACCAGCGGCTGCTCCACGAAGTTCTGACCTACATCCGGAAGGTCGACAATGGGTTGAATCCCGAGGCTGGCGAGAGCGGTTTTGTTACCCACGCCGGAGTGCAACAATATATTCGGCGTGCCGACTGATCCCGCGGAGAGGACGATTTCTTTGGAAGCTTGCACTACAAAGAGCTCTACCAATAGTTCAGCAACTATCATTCAAGGAATAAGTAATAAAATCCTGTTACCTTGCATGTCCTGCGAAAATTCAACCTGGTTGAAATGCACTTTGCTCCCGTTGATATCGTTGCTGGCGGGCAAGAGCCGGGACACCTGCGCGTTGATGAGGACGTGGAGATTGGGCCGCTCGATGTATTGTGTCGCCAGGTAGGATACCGCCGAGCTGCTCCGCGCGCCATGGCCAATTGTGTTTTGCGCCCATCCTAAGGTCAAACCATCAAAACTCACTTCGATCTCAGAATAAAACTTGTCAGAGGGGATACTCACCAACACCCAGCGGAATTCCTGATTCGATCTCAGAGAAGGAAGGACGATAATAAAAGTGACACACCTGCATTATAATCCAGCACAAAACCAAACTCAGTGGGCAGTTCGACAGTGGTTTGTATAACGCGAGAGAACATGGGCCACTGGTATCCCGGCAAGCTAACCGAGTTGATACCCGTTGTGCTGTGGACAGACGGGTTATATTGTCCCTTGGTGTCGTGGTGGTCTGCTGGAGCGCTCCATTTTTCGTTCTAAGTTGAACGTTGATTGAATCACCCAATAGCGTGAGATGATGAGGGTAAAGACAGACCTTGTAGAAATACGGCTGCATCGCCGCCCACCCCCAGCCCGGATCACCCGTGGCTTTGGCAAACCGGTCAAAGTCTTCACTTGAGCCTCGCGTATACCTGAACGAGGAGCGGGTTGAATTGCAGTGTCTGTCAAGGCGATACTATGGTGTACATACCACATTCCGTCTGCGCGCGAATGATATTCGTTAGAAGGAAAGAAAACGGGTTGAATGGTTGACGACACACTAATCGAGCTTGTCCCGCCGAGAAGATGCCCCCTTGGGTATGGTTCTATACGGTTGCCTGCGCCGGGCTGGGGAGTGGTAAAATAGTTCCTGAAAACCGAGCGAGAGCATTCAACTACGCGCTTATCTAGAGAAGTTAAATCATACCAAGTGTAGTTGAGGCTGGGATCGAACAGGCCACTATCTAGTCCGGGGACGATAGAGTCAAGGACCTCGAGGTTTCTTTGCCAGTGAGTATCGTTAAATCGCACTTGGGCAGAGTAAGGACTCACGACCCCCCCGCTTCCAGAACCAGCACGTTGAAGGTTGGGTTCTCAGTCAGTCGGTTCGCGATGACATTTCCCGCCGTGCCGCCTTCCAAAGCCAATCAACGCGTTAGATGTGCGAAGGATAGATAGCTACATGACGCTTATCAACATACCCCCCGCGACAACGAAATCATATTTGATTTCAGGCAACTGCGCTGCATTGCTGTACACCTTCGCCC
The DNA here is from genome assembly GCA_029233265.1 of Mycena alexandri. Taxonomy (NCBI): domain Eukaryota; kingdom Fungi; phylum Basidiomycota; class Agaricomycetes; order Agaricales; family Mycenaceae; genus Mycena; species Mycena alexandri. Next base: position 102,453 of record JARJCM010000143.1, read on the forward strand.
CGCAGGCGGAGAGTGCAGTGAGGAGGGTAAGTATCACCCAGAATAAGCGGGAATCGGGCATGATTTCGTTCAAGTTGGGAGGGCCAGGGATGTAGATGTTTGGAGGGTGGGGAAAGACGGGAGAAAGACTGATGAACATTTGTGGTACCAGTTTTATATTTGGTGCGGGAGAGCTTCGTCCGATTATCAAGGGAGCGAGAGCGAAGGTGGCTTGCTAAGCATTAAAAATGGGTGGTCATGGGGGGATGGTGGAGGTAAGAATCAACGTAAGTCGGGTGGAGACATGAATGCCGAAGTCCAGGGTTGGTCAGGCCAAAATTGCGGAGGAACGTGCAATTCGGAGGTTGTGCATTGAACTGTACCAAGGAAATACAAGGCCGAGCGGCGAGAGTCCCGAGTGGGTCGTCGGGGTACTTAGAGGGATAAACCGCAGGATTTAGAGGGATAAACCGCAGGATTGAGACAGCCGCTGGCCACGATGCAACACTCGGTGATCTCCGTGATCCCTTGGTGGGGTGAATGAGCTTCAACAGACCAGTTCAGTGGTTGCAAAATTTCTGGGCGGATATCGATGCGCTTTGGATGCGCTCGCAACGCGCCAAATTCCATTCTGGACTCAGAACTGAGCTCATGCGGTAGTCAGTTGAATAGCCGGATCCCCATTCAGGACGTCTATCAATGTGGCAGTGTCGAAGCAAAAGCGCCAGCTCTCTACGTTCATCCTCAGTCCTCCAAAACTGAAGTCGACATGGTTATTTTCCTAGCAATTCCTATTGCCTATGCGTGGTACCTTTACAGACTTATTATTCGGCTTCGGCGGTCTCCTGCCTCGCACGCCTCACGGCTGAATGCGCATGGACTCAGCAGCGGCGAAGAGCTTGAAAAGGTCTCTTACAAGGAAATCGATATGGTCAAGGTTGTTCCGCCTCCAACGCACGAAGGATACGCGGTTATTGGCGGGTCTGGGTTCCTAGGGACGTAAGCACCCCTCCGTTGTTCTGACCATGGATATGTTCAGTGTAATTCGATTGTCTAGGTACATCATCCGTCTCTTGATCATGCGCGGAGAAACCAGTATCAGGATCATCGACCTGAATCCACCAAACTCCAAGTACCTCGATCATGCCTCCGTCTCCTTCGTCAAAACCGATATCACTTCGGTGCAATCTGTCCGCGATGCTCTCACCGCACCATTCCCGACAACAGGTGCTGCACCGACTGTAATTTTTCATACCGCCGCGATGATACGCTTCTGGGAACGCGCTTCGTATTGCTGGAACGCGACTTACCGGGTGAACGTGACGGGCACCCAAAACATTCTCACTGTGGCTAAAGAGCTCCCCTCCGTGATGGTAATCTACACTTCGAGCGCGGAAACGGTTTCGGGCTCCCCGAAGTTTCTGCGCATTGATTGGGATAGATACCCTGTCAGCATCCACGATGAGGATTCTACACCGACATATCCTTTAAAGCAGAACTGCTACGCGCGGTCGAAGCGCATGGCTGAGCAGCTCGTTATCCGCGCGGCTGCGACCGATGGCCTGAAAACAGGGATTCTGCGGCCGGGACAGTGAGTAGGATTCTCCCCAATTTTGTTTTGTTCTGAAGTTTGAAAGCACGATCATTGGACCCAATGACCGCATGCTCAGCAGCGCAATTACGATGCCGAGGCTTCCGATGTGGGACCAGCCATGGACATCAACCGATATATGTGTATGGGATGCCGCGGCCGCGCATCTGAATTATGAGGATGCGCTCAGGCGCATTCCGCAGGAAGTATCTGGTGAAGCATTTCTGATAACAGGTCGGGGGCCGGCATGGAGCCTGGGGGATGTACGGGCAGCAATCAAGGTTCGTTCCTGAATTACTGAGGAGCTCTTTGCTCAAAGGGCTACCGAAATAGCACTACGCGACGCGGAAACTCATCTTTGACGAGCTTCCGCCATTGTTGATGTACGTGATGGCGCATATCATGGAAGCATTCCTCTTTCTACGGTATCACTTCCTTCTCCCGTTCACCCTTGTGTTCGGCGGTGGCCGTCCGAGTTTGGTGCCGCGTTGGCTTGGTCCTGCGATCTTTCTTCAGCCGGCAACGCTGGATGGACAGATGATTGATTGTATTGTCGATGACTCCCGCGCACAAAAAATCCTCGGGTATGCCGTTCCGACTTTCTGCAATGAGTCTGTACTAATTCTCGCCCAGATATCGACCACAGTGGGATGTCGCTCAGTGTATTCGTTATTCTGTGGATGAGATCCAATCAGGAAACGTCGTGGCAGACCATGGCCTCAAAGTTATGTGATCTTCAATGTTGCTGGACTGTGTGGAAATTGGCTCTTAAGTTATATCGTTGTTTGGTCGTTGTAGTATGTTTTCCAACATTGTGCCGTTCAGGGGTATTCACCCTGATCAGTGATCGGTGGATTCGAAACCGCATAAGCAAGCCATGGTGCCAGCTACTTTTCTTTACCCTCTTGTACAGTCTGGTATGTTGCCCATTCATCAAGTGTGGGGATACCTCACATATTCTCTAGTTGGCCTACCCATCGACCACCTCGACGCGCAACGGGCTGGCGCACCAGATTGTCTAGTTTGCCAACTTGTGCTGCGGGGGCGTCGGCTTGCAGCACTCTCCCGTCCCGTCTCCTGGCATGAAGGTCCACCGCTGACTGGGCGATCACATTCAGTGTGTAACGAGAGCCATACGTCCGCCCTTTACCCCAGATCACGGTGGGCAGCGAGGGATTCCGCCGCGGTTCGGGGGGACTGCGGTTAATATACTACCACTGGCATGCACGAGTTGGGGCAGAGTGGGGTCCTTGAGGGCGGAGGACGCGCCCAGCGTTGAATTCAAGGTGTGTGTACTCTCTCGTGCTGCGTCCTGTATCTCATTAATCATTCTGTGTTGCAGGCCATTACAAGCCCTCTTTTTTTTCTGCGGGATGCACCTCAAAATTTTACTCGCATAAATTTCTCCTTAATTCGTTGCAAGCAGTTCAGTCAGCGACCATTTCTTTCCAGTAGCACCCTTCCACCCGCTTAGCGAACCGAGAGCCAATCACAACTTTCCCATGGTTGACTGCCCCTTTGAGCGGTTCAACGATTTCAACCACGTTCAAATACGTAAGTTCCTCCTCTAGTTCGTGAACTGTCTGTCATTAAATCATATCGTTGTCGTAATGCTCGTTAAGTCTAGTTGACTTTTAGTTTCCAATCTTCGACTGGGAATCATCGAAATGCTAGGGAGCGCCGGTAGTCTCCAAGCCCCCCTCGTCAACTTCCTCTGCCCAGACCTGTGGCGGCAGTTGTCTTGCCAATAACAGTGCCAGAGCAGCAAAGGCCACGAATACCGCGTACACCAGGTAGCCACCCAATAAACTGTAAGTTGCAGAAAGCGAAAAAAGCGACGCCGCGAGCGCGGGTCCGATGGCCCGCGATATAGAAGCTGATGTCTGGGCAAGACCGTTTACCGTTCCGCGGGAACATTTGGGTGCCGATGTGGTGATGTACATGAATATGCATCCTTCATAGCACTAAGTGTTTTAACCATGATAGCAGAAGAACAACGCACCGTAGCATGGATTCATCAGCGCGTCGAGCGCAATCAAGCAGGCAATTAAAATCCAAATGACCGAATTCCACGCAGGCCAAGCGGCAATCGTGTTCATGAGCGGGAATAGGGCGAACATTGGGAGGAAAGCGGTCAGTCCGATCATGACGACACGTCGCTCGCCGAACTGGCGCACGAGTGTCGGGAACAGGAAGATTTGGAATATACCGGTGACCGCCCCATCCAAGGCGAGAATGACACCGATCTGAGAAGGTAATAGACCCAGCCCACCGACCTCAATCGACGTCGCCAGGAAGAGCGGGAGTAGGGCCCCGAAGGTGGTATGCAAGAAGGCGATGGCGACATAATTGAAGACCGATATAATAACCGGAAACGTGCACAGTTTGCGGAGGGGAAGCGGCCCTCGTGGAACATGGCCGTAAGCTGATTTCCTGCGCAACTGCTGAGGTGCAGTCTATTCGAAATGCATCAGATCTCGCGAGCAATTCCAGGACGCGGAAAACAGACCTCTTCAAAAAGTGCAAGCACTACAAGGAATCCCAAGAGTAACAGAATTGCAGCCACGGCGCAGGGCGCGAAATATGGGAAGACGCGCCAGAACGCGCTCGGGAACATGTTCGGGAATCGCTCGTAGGGGTGGGAGAGGGTTCCAACGAGAGATCCCAGGGATGCCTTTGGTCGACGAATCAACCAACGGTACGCGAGGGAGTGGGAAGGATACACACCCCCACGCACCACACCACTGTAAGCAAAATATCATTGAGCGGCAGACCTAAGAGGACTGCACGGGGTCTTACGAGGGAGATATGAGAAGCCTTGGGCTCGGTTTGAGGCGTCGGTGAGGTCCCCCATCGTACTTTTCATGACGCCTGACCATGAACGTTGAAGCTCAAACAGGAATCGACAAAGAAGGGCTAACCAGTGTTCCCGTTCAGGAGACCAGTAAGACAACGACTGGCAGGAAACATGAAGCTCGCCGCAGCAAAACAAAGGACACGATTTACCTGAGAACAAATCCCCAAAATGTTCGAGACAGGCCAAAGAGGAGCATAGACATCGCTGTTCCAAAGAGGCCTAGCTCCCCGATCACGACCTGGCCCTGGAACAAAAGGGATCAACATACCTATCAAGAGGATAGGTTTCCGACCAATGCGATCCGAAGCTCTGCTCCATTGAAGGATCGTCAGCGCCTCCGTGACGTAAAACATCGACTCCTGGATTTTTTTGAACAACTTGGTGGGCAAAGAAAAAGAAAAACTCAACGAGCTGCGGTAAGGATTGCTACTCAAGGTCACTTTAGAAGAGAACACTGATTTTGCTCACCATTCCCCTGTCGTACGAAGTTAGTGGGTATAGAAGTCTTGGAGGAAACCCGATTAATGAACGCACGCATAGTACCCAACTTTTCTCTCGTCGCCGCCTGTAATATCGAGCTCCCTGAGAAGCTACGACGCTCGTCAGCTCAGCCTGAAAAGAATCGACAGCGAGACTGACCTGGTTGATGTACGGATAAATTGACTGACTCGATAGTGGCTCGCAAATTTGGACCAGCAGTATCACGGCCAACTGAAGCTTGGGCAGCGGCGTCGGACCATCCTCGTAAATTGATTTCTTAGGCTGAGAGAGCAGAGATGAGGTCTCGTCCACGTCGTTGGGCATCCGAGTCTCGAGTCGTAACAATTGAGATGTCCGACCGCGAGCCTTTATATATCTGTGTGGCCGTTGAGAGGGGTCAAGAACGTGCTTTCAACTTGCTTAGCACTATACCGTAGAGGAAGAGAAGCGCCGTCGAACGCTGCGGACCAGTTCCGGCGCCGGTACACATGATGTACGCAATTTATACCAGCACCCAAAGTATGCACCCACGAGATCCTGAAACCCCGTAAATTCATTCCGCGATCCATAGCGGGAACTACAACAACCGGCGGGGAGCATCACTTGTCGCGGATCTCCATCATCTGACAAGTGAGAGGAATTCGCCAGCGCTGGAGGCGTAGGCGAAAAAGCCGCTCCGTGCTCCGGAATATTTATGGTGAACGTTGACTTCTGCCATGGGGTCCTCGGGCAGGGCGCGAACTTTGGCGGCCCGAGCGCTAGAAAGAATTCGCTTGGTCATCGAGCTGGATAGTTCCTGTGGCCTGCGTTTTAATCGAAGAGGTCTCAAATGCCCACCGCTCCAGGTGGCAGAAATGGCGTGGTTGGATATTCGAGGCATATCTGCGACTGGATAGACGCTGTTTCATAGATTTCCACTCGTCTGCGGAGCTCAAACAGGTTACCTGGAAGTTTAAATTATTGAGAACTTGCCTCAGTCAAGTCGCATAAAAGTCGCTTCCTATCTCCATTCGTGGACAGATCAACAATATCAACCCCGAAACGGCACCGTTGCATTTGCGGCCTTTCCGAGAACGCAACGAGCACGAGTCTGTCGCCAGAGATGTCAGCACATTCAGGCTCCGAGATTTTGGAATGTCCTGCTTTGTGGTGAGTCTGCAACAACTTTCTGTGGAAATCGTTTTTACCACCGAGTGCACTGCTCCACCACCTGGGCATTCGGTTGTTGACGGCTTGGAGTCTATTTTCAATGCTGCCTCAGTTTGACGGTTATCACGCCTTTGGCAGTTCCGAATTGGTCGAGGGTTCGATTCCCGGGGGAACTCGTGTTTAAGCGGCGATCCTGGCGCCTCTAAATCGGACTAGCTAGTCCATACCTAGAAAGAAAATCCTCGAGTGGATACGTCGCAGCACTCATTTTTGTTATTTTGCTCGGCCAAGTCCTTGACGCCAAATTTGCACATTGGCTCAATTGGAACACCGTACCGCCTGCCAGTGCCGGCACTTCATAGCGCGGGGCCCCGCAAAGGGTACTCCTAATCACGCCTTCTTTCGCCCTTCGGGGCACTGTGACTACTAGCACGCAACCCTCGCCCTCCCCGCGCCTTTAATTACGCGAGCAAGTACCTGTCCCGAAGGTAACCTAGTTCACTGGCAGTATTCCCGAAATGAACTCGGTGCGGTATTCGAGACCATACTAAGCAGACATCGTACCACCGAAACCCCCCATCTTCTGGTCTTGCGCTGTACGGCATTGCTAAAAAGAGAGGACTACTACCACCGGGTGCTCAAAAAGGAAATTACGCTCCCTAGCTTCGTTTCTCGAGGAGAAACTCTCCCGGCGGTGGAATAAACCCTTCTTGCGCCATCCCCCCTCACTCAGAAGTCTGTACACGAGGTTTTGCGTCTCTTCGACGCGTTCGAGCGATATATTCCTGTAGGTTATCATCGAGTCTAGCTCCAGTTTTTTGGCCTTCAAGCTCTTCCCGGGAACGGTGTTCAGTTCGTGAGAAGAGTACAGGATGTATATCTATCGTGGTTCACGGCTGTAGCATACATGTAGAGGCCATGTATGTAGGTACAGTGCCCGTATGGGACCACCGCGGTTATATATCCTCCTCCTCCTCCTCCTCCTCCTCAGTCGGAAAAAGACTCGCTTTTCTAAACAAGCTAGTAGGTACTACACGCGCGTACACGATCCAAACAAACATTAGGTAGCCTACCCTACCCTACACTTTTAGCATATCGATATATGTAAGCAAGCACGCAAGCAAGCAAGCGAGTATGTATGTGAAAAAGAGAGAAGTGAAAAACAAATGTCCGTCTATATGTCGTCCTGCGGCGACCGACGCCTACGCTTACGCCTCCCCCGTCAACAGATCCACGACCCGGTCCCGTGCCTCCTCCACCCCCGCGTCTTCAAACACCTCGCTGCTCCCCAGCGTCCGTCGCAGCGCGCGCGCGTCCGCGCTCGTCGCGGTTCCGCCTTTCGCACTTGCATTTGCATTTGCATTTGCACTTGCACCACCGGCGGAGGGAGAGGCAGAGGCGCCAAACACGCGCCGATAGAGCACGATCGCGCGCACCAGCTTCTCCACGTCCGCCTCCGCCTCCGCGCCTGCGCCCTCCCCCTCCTCATCCTGCTCCGCATCCTGCCCTTCTTCCTGCGCGTCGTCCCGCCCAAGATCACACGCCGACCGCGACGCGCCCTCCACGACGCGCCCCACCCGCGCCCCCAAGCGCGCTGTGCGCCCGCCAAGGCGCCGCGCCCCCTCAAGTGCCTCCGCCCTTTCCCGCGCGTCCGCCTTCGCCTGCTCGCGCTCCGCGGCGGCCGCCTTCGCGAGCGCGTCGCTGTCCGCGTCCGCATCCTTGTCGCTGCCCGGCGACGGCGTGCCAGTGGAAGTGGACGTGGAGGTGGAAGCGCAGGACCCCAACACCTCCCTCACAAACGCCTGCCCCGCCACCGCGCGCAGCCGCTCGAGCGCCGCGCCCGCCGCGAGGGCGCGCAGCACGCGCACGCCCGGCCGTGTGTGCTTCAGGGGCGCGAGGCGCGCCGCGGCGGCGTCGACGCCGGGCCACAGGCGCGCGGCGACGCGCGCGCCGAGGAGGGGGACGGGGCGCACGAGGAGCGCGAGGAGGCGGCGCGGGTCGTCGTCCTCCTCCGTCGCGGACAGGGCGAATGGGGCGGGGGCGGGAGAGGCGGCGTAGAGCCGGAGCGCGGTGCGCAGACGCGTAGTGAGGGGGGTGGCGTCTGCGTGGGTGTTGGTGTTTATTCGAACGATAGAGAGATGGAGAGAGGGAACGTACCGTCGAGAATACACGCCTCCGCGGCGCGCTGTGCCTGTGCCTGCGCCTGCGCCTGGCCCTCTTCCTCAGACGCATCCGCATCGGCATCCTCCTCGGACACGCTCCCCACGCTGCTCGATGAGCGCTCCGTCTCCGTCTCGCTGCCCTCCTCCTCCTCGGCGCTCGCCGCCGTCTCCCCCACCACCGGCTTCTCCGCGCGTGCCGTCGGCGCGGTAGGAGCCCGCGCCGCGACGTAGCGCCCCCACATGCCCCGTCCCACGGGCCACACCACGCTCACCAGCACCGCCGCGCTCGCGAGGAGGTGGAACGCCTGCAGCAGGCCCATCCCGCCCACCGTCTCGACGCCGTACACCTTGCCCGCGATGCCGACGGGCGTCAGGACGTGGCCTTCGTGTTGATGGGGCGCGGAGGAAGCGGGCGAAGCGACGTTGGCGTTGGCGAAGAAGGAGAAGAGCGCGAATGCGCCGAGGAGGTACTGCCGCGGGCCCAGGTCCTGGTGCTGCTGGTGCTGCTGCATGATCTCCTGGTGCCGCTCTGCGTACGCCGCGGACGGCTGGCCCAGCGAAGAGTGCATGGGGACGGAGGTGGAGAGGGCGGGGGACCCCGCGTGGGAGGCATTGGCGGACGCGGGGAGGGGGACGACCTTCCTCGGCCGCCCACGCTTCTTCTTCTCGCCCTCCTGCGCGGGCGCGGCGGGCTTGCGCTCGACCTTGACCTTCGGCGCCGCCTCCACCCTGGCCTTCTTCCGCTTCCTTCCGCCCTCCTCGTCGCTCTCGCCCTCCTCGTCGTCCTCCCCGTCGTCCGCGTTCGCGCCGTCCTCGACGCCGACCTCGTCGCGCTCCCCGCCGCCAAACATGCCCACCCACTCGCGCTCCCACGCGCCCAGCATCTCCGTCCCGCCGACGAGCCCGCGCAGCAGCGTCTTGAGGCCGTCGAGCTCGCGCGTGAGGCGCTTCTCGCGGTTCTTGAGCACGCGGATGTACTCGACGGCCTTGCCGAGGACGTTCGCCTTTGAGCACTTGCGCGCGATCTTGACGCCGTCGACGAAGCCGCGCGCGTCGATGTGGTCTTCCGGGTCCGAGTCGCCGCCTGCCATGATTAGTACGCGAGAATAGAGAGTGGGGAGGGTACACACCGGGAGACGCCTCGCCGGCCTTGACCGCTGCGGCCTTGTCGACGACGCGGAGCGCGGGGACGGCCTGGCGCAGCGACTGGATGCGCGCGTTGAGGTTGGTGCGGTAGCGGCGCTCGATGGTGGTGTGGGACGTCTTGGGGCGCGTCTGCGCGGACTGGAGTGGGGTCGCGGGGGTGGCCGGGGCGACGGGGGCGGTGGTGAACGCGGGGGTGTCCGCTGGGTACGAGGCGAAGGAGGCCGGGGCGGTAAAGGCGGACGGCTGGTGGGGCTGGTACTGCGGGTCTGCGCCGATCTGCACGGCGAGGACGACGCCCGCGCTCTTGCGGACCCTGTTGGCGAGCTCTGCGGCGGGGTCGTCGCCGTCGTACGCAGTGGCCTCGGATGCCGCGCGCATGGACGGGGGCGGGGAGAACGAGGCGGAGCTGCCGCCGCTGTCGGACTCGGACTCGGGCAGGGGGGACGGGGCGGCAAAGGTGAACTGGAAGGGGTTGAAGAGGCCAAAGTCGGGGGCGTCGAGGTCCATGGTGAAGTGGGACATGTCGTCCATCTTGTCCTCGGGCCACATGCTGCTGAGCGAGTTCCAGTCTGGCGGGGCGGCGTCGGTGGGGCTGGGGTCGTCGTGCTGGGAGTGGTTGTGGAGGAGCAGGTTCAGCGGGTCGCTGGGGTCGAGTCCCAGGTCGGAGCACATGAGCGTCGACATCACAAGTTATCGTCCCACTATTGCGGCTGTGCTGCTTAATTTCCTTCTCCGGCCCGTGCACCCCGTCTATCAAAAATCTCAACCGCAGCAACTGCGGTTCAAGAAAATCGCGCGAAAAGAAAAGAGGAAAAAAAACGAAAATTGCATGAAAAAAGTGAAAAGTAAGAAATCTCTCTCAATCGGTTGTCATATGTTCCTTTAAGTAGTTAGGGACCACCACGGTTAATACACCTCCTTCGGTGTCCTTGAGCTTGATCTCCGATGTTCAGCGCCTCATTGGCACCGGGTGTTACATAGATCCCATGGGGCTTCTCGTGCGCACGAACTCGGGCATTGCGGGCGGAAGTACCGCTTGAACGAGTTCATTGAGCAACGGCGATACAAGAGGTGACTCAAACTCCGGTTAGGATCAGTTGGAGATTGCCGAGGACGTTGGCGCGGGGAGAAGATTTTTGTGGCCATTTTTTTTTCCGTGTGATTCTCTTTAACCGTAGTTCCGCGGTTGAGATTTTCACCTTTTTTTTTTTTTTTTTTTTTTCTAGGGGGGCAATTTTCTTCAACCGCAGTTGCTGCGGTTCAAGATTTTCCACCCTTTTTTGTTTTCGTGCACGAGCTTTTGGTTTTTTGGACGCAATTTTCTTCAACCGGCTTTTTCGTGCACTAGCTTTTTTTTTTTTTCACGCGATTATTTTCTTCAACCGCAGTTGCTGCGGTTCAAGATTTTCCACTAGTTTTTTTTGCGTGCACTAGCTTTTGGTTTTTCGGGCGCAATTTTCTTCAACCGCAGTTGCTGCGGTTGAGATTTTTCACTAGCTTTTTTTTTTTTTCCGCACACGATTTTCCTCAACCGCAGTTGCTGCGGTTCAAGATTTTCCACTATTTTTTTTTTTTTTTTCATGCACTAGCTTTTGGTTTTTTGGACGCAATTTTCTTCAACCGCAGTTGCTGCGGTTGAGATTTTCAACCGGCTTTTTTTTCGTGCACTAGCTTTTTTTTCTTTTTTTCACGCGATTTTCTTGAACCGCAGTTGCTGCGGTTCAAGATTTTCCACTACTTTTTTTTCCGTGCACGAGCTTTTGGTTTTTTTCCACGCGATTTTCTTCAACCGCAGTTGCTGCGGTTGAGATTTCTCACTAGCTTTTTTTTTTTCCGCGCACAATTTTCTTCAACCGCAGTTGCTGCGGTTCAAGATTTTCCACTACTTTTTTTTCCGTGCATTAGCTTTTGGTTTTCTTGCGTGGTTTTCTCAATTATTATAAATAAGATTTTATGATTAGTCAAGGCGGCATGGCAGAAGTTCAAACAGATCGCGGGAAGCACTTGAGCTCAGGTAAAAGATAGCCGGCTCGAAGAACGAGACTTGTTGGCCAGAGTCGTTGGTTGGCCTGCGCGGCTGAAGACGAGTAACATTGATGTGAATGCCGGTAAAACAAAGTCGGTGTGCGTAGTTGGGTTTAAGGCAGGAACGGAGAAGAGCGGCAAACCGAGTGTAATACTTAGTCCAAGAATTCAATTGCCGCTAGATGTGGAGCAGAGCTGTTTTGTGTGTTTAATTAAACTGACGCTCGCCGCATCATTCCCACAGTCACTTTTCATCGCCACTTTCATCTCTAAGAACCCTTGTAAGTGTGGGGGAACATGTCGTCCATCTTGTGCTCTGGCCACACGCTGCTGAGCGAGTTCCAGTCTGGCGTGTCGCCGGGGCTGGGGTCGTCGTCGGTGGGCTGGTGCTGGGAGTGGTTGTTCAGGAGCAGGTTGAGCGGAGTCCCAGGTCGGAGCACATGAGCGTCGACATCACAAGTTATCGTCCCACTATTGCGGCTGTGCTGCTTAATTTTCAAAACCGCGTCTCCGGCCCGTTCACCCCTAAATAAAAACAAAAAAAATTGCGAAAAATCTTCTCCCCCCGCCAACGTCCTCCGACTGATCTGGCTCTAACTGGAGTTGAGTTACCCCTTGTATCGCCATCGCTCGATGAACTCGTTCAATCCCCACAAATTGACAGAGACCACCGCGGTGACCGGCATCCCTCACAGAGCCCAGCGAGCTTACTAAATGCCTTGGAAGCACCTGTACTTCCTCGTCGTCAGCTTCTGCTTTTTTCGGGCACGTTTTTCTTCGACAGACTTCTTGCTTTTGCTGGCTTTTGTTTTTTCTCGTGCGTGTTTCTTACTGCGGGTGAAGGAGTCCCCGTTTTCAACGGGTTGACGGCCGGAACGGACGGGTTTGGACCTGGCGGTTGAGGCCTTGGGGATACCACTTAGACGGGACGAGTACGGTATGGGTTGGCCCGTCGAAAGGGTGTCCGTTTGACGGGTTCGACGTTCTTCAGGCAATCAGAAAATAATGATTGCCGAATGTCGCCGTGCAGCCAAGAGATGTATCACCGCGTCTCGGCAAACAACTTTTCACTCAACGACGGCTTTAAGAGCTTACTCTTTCCCCGTAATGCAATCCTTTTGAATTTTAGCACTCCTGCGTGCAGAAATTCAAAACATCGATGTTCGTCGAGGCTCGGTTACGTGTAGGGCGCGCGGCATTGAGGAAAGCAGCGGGGAGGATTAATTTTTCTTTCTACATCTATATAGTCACTATGAAGCACCTCGTTGTTGCGATTTGAGCGTGCTAAGACCCGTCGAACCCGGCCGACAATCGGCCGTAGTTGACGGGACGGCATCTGCCGTTGAAACGGCCGTAACGGCCGGGTACGCCGGACACCGGAAGATCGACACATTTGCCTTTGGCTGCGTCTTCGTCGAGAGTCTCACATGGACTTCGGAGGCGTCTGATCAAGAATAGGTTCCTAATGTGCATCGTGGGGGTAAATTTTCCGCCATTTCTATTCTCCTAGATATACCAACGCATCCAAGGACCGACATTCGACGGCGAAGGACTGTCAATCGACACGGTCGTCTTTGCCCCTTTCAAGGAAATTTGGAGAACTGCTGGGATGACAAGTACGAGAATGGTGGACAGCTCTTTGCTGCTGTCGATGCGGCGCGGGACAAGTTTAAACGAGCACATCGTTGAGTAGTTGACTCCGACTTAAATACAATTATCATTGCTCTGATTAAACAGCTCCGGGACTGGATCGCTTCTGTGGATTGTAATTCCACACAGTGGAAATTATCTTTGGTTTCATCCATAATCGTTTCAGTTGCTGGTTCCACTGTTTTTCCGTCGATACGAAGCCGCAGATCGCAAAGGTAACTGTCAACACTGTAGCCAGGATGACCCCCCGCATTTCTATGCTGTTTGTTTGGAAGACGGTGAGGAGAAGCGCCAAGATGAAATTAATCATGCTATCTGGTTGTGAGCTGGCAAAACGCACTGAAGCAGGGAACATACCCCCACATCATCAGTGCATATGGCAGAGAATGCACGATAGAGAGTACTTCCAATCCGTAGATCGATCCTCCGTGGTTTTGAAAAGATATTCCCTGGTATGTTATACGATTTTGAGTCACGGACAATTGTTTAAAGGTGAGTCTAACTTACCGCTGGAGTAACATCTGGCACCTCCGGGGACTCTAAGCGATATTTACGCAAAAACATGATACCTGAGTTAAAGGTAAGTCTTATAATTCTCATTCAATTTGGTTATCTTTGCTCCTGCCTAGAATAATGGACCCAAGTCCAAGACAGATGGATACGTAGCTCGCAATTTGTCCTGCCGTGGAATTACCGCTTGCCGGGATTGACAGAAATCCTACATTCGTATTCAAAATTAGGGTGCCCTAGGTCCCGGTTAATCTACTTCAAGTCGCAACTAGGCTCTATCCACTCACGTAAAGGACGAGGTCGTACCACTCCGAACGGAGGGCGGTGATGAGCTTGTGCCATGATGAATAGTTGATCAGCTGGTCCGTATTCACGACCTCAAAGGCGCGTAGGTAATGAAGCGGCGCGTTGAACAGGATTGGGGAGATTAATCTGATGAGGTATGAGCGGCTTGGAATGTCGCCATACACCGAATCTTCGTTGTTCAATCGAGCAGATTTTTCTCCGTGGAAGTGATAAAATCGTTCACATGCTACTCAAAATGAGTGGAGAGAGTGGTTTCTGCACATTTTCTCACAGAATTCTTTCATGAACCGCGCTGTGTACTGTTGAATTAAGAATCTAAGCGCCAGAACCACATACCAAGAATGACAATGGAACCATGGTTCATGCTCTTTCGACTGGCTGACGTTGATCCACCTGGAAGCTCGTCCAACATTTCCTTCGTCAATGAAAGCATTCGGAGGAGGTGTTCAAGCGGGTAGGAAACCGTGGTTGTAGTGGACGTCATAGAGTCTAGTAGCCAACAAAATGTTAGCCGAACGCCAAGGGATGTACTGATTTGTTCAAAACCAACCGCCTACACCGAAAATAATGATGTCTCGTAGCTCGTGGACGAGCGTAGAGGACAATGTCATCGAAGCCGGGAAAAGTCCACAGTGCGACCTTCAAGTGAACACATGAGGGCAAAAATGACCTGCGGTTTATGTTCATTCAAAATCTCTTCCTCGGACTAGAAATGCGCACGTTTATAGTCGTTCACAAACCAATATTCAACTTCCAATCCGAGTTCTCAGGGGCGTGGATTGAAAAAAAAATCGTAAGATGGGATTCAATCCACTTACTGACGTGCGATGGCGACTTGATACCCGGAACCAAGTTCCATATTGGTAAAGTGCTCATGTTGAAAACATCGAGCCAGAAGATCACCCGCTCCGAGTGATCCACAAAATAGTAACCACATTCGTCGTTTTCGGGATCCTCGCGCATGAGATCCAAAACGATATCGATCTCAGCAGTGTCGGTTCTGGACAAGAACTGGCACTCCGGTTTAGCCAAGAGCTGATCCACGGCGGAGGTGATTTGGACCAGAACTGCGTCGTCAAAAAGATAACAGTCCGTAAATATCCGCTAAACCTCGTGCGTCAAGATCGACCAGTGCATTCATTGAGTTTCGGTTTACCTTGTTTTTATAGACGAAATAACGACCACCTTCCGGATGTCGGTAGCCGCACCATTGGGAGGGAGGATCACTGTGAACTATTTGGGTTACAATGCATCCATTTGTTCGCCGAATTCGCCGTTACATTAAAAATGACCGTGAGAGCGGAGGCACAATAAACTCAGTGGGACATTTCTCACTTGACTTGAGTAAGCATCAAGAGTGAGTGGACGTACGATACAACATACATGATTCTATTGCGGGAGTATCTTTGAAAGGTCTCGGGGGAAATAGGGAGAAATTTAAAGGAAGGCCGGCTGGATTGACGAATTTCAAGGCCGATGGACCTCTCCTCTGTTATTTCTGAGTCTACTAGGTCTCCGTTGGTGGACGGAGGCCTCGTCGTGCCATCCAAATCAAGCACCCGAGGTTCATCGAGTAGTACATTTCCTTGAACCTCCTCTTCCATGGTGCGTTAAGAGAGATGATGGTGGTGCGCAAGCACAAAGGTTAAGCTGTCGCATAGCCCAGAGAAGAAAATCTGCATAGCCCTAACCATAGCTTTGAGCAGGCTGAGAAGAGAAGAAATCGTTATCAAACCTCACAGCAAATGGCGTGCCGCAACCAAGCCGCAACTCTACCGCCTTTCCGAACATTCCCAACCAATCACCAGGGGCCCTCTAAGCATCTTACATAGGAAGAGCGTATAAGACCTTCAAGACTCGGAGCGTAATTGTTCGACAGTTCACTCGGTCACTCGGTCAGCTTGGTTCAACCACTAAAAAAATATCAATCACGCCTGCCAGCTGCCTGCCAGTGCGGCCCTGGTGCGACCTAACATCAGCAAACCCTGGGCCCGCTACATAGTACTACAGAGTACTATGTAGTACTGTAGTGCCTGTAGTGTCTGTAGTGAAGGTCATTGTTTATGTAGTACTATGTAGTAGCGCCAGGACTATGTAGTGCTCTGTAGTAGGCCCTCATCCTCTGTAGTACTCTGTAGTAGGGCGCATCCTCTGTAGCACTCTGTAGTACGGGGCTCAAGCGCAAGAAAAGTTACCTCGCCGGCTTCAAGCCCTTGGTTCAACCCGATTAGAAGTGTCTAGAGTACAGTACATGGTTTTGTATTGAATAGATATGTAATGTATTGTAATGTAATTAATTTAATAAAGTGTCTTCTGGCAGGATCGAACTCGCGACCGCGCGCATTCGGGCAAAATACAGGACTAGGTGCACTACCAACTGAGCTAAGAGACCATGTAGAATCGAAGTACCCACTGTGATAAGTGGGTACCCTCTGATCTCCAGGTCAGTTTACTTTCAAGCAACTCTTCAGGTTCTTGCCTACCGTCAGTGATCACTCTCATCTCCTGTGCTGAAAATGCATACTCTGGAAATATCTTACAGGTATATGAGATGAAATATTTGTGGATCTAAAAATAGACCCTGAACGAAAGTTGTAGAGCTCAAAAAGAGCTGTAAGAGTTGTCTAGCACAAATTTTCCTTAAACGGCTTTGTTGAGGCACAAATTGCAAAATACTTTCCCAGACGCGGCGGTTTTGAAATTTCGAGCATACTCAATGTCAGTCTTTAATAAGTGTATGAACACAAAACAACTCAGATGTACAATAGCACCATTGGCGGCACCACCAGTTTGACAAAACGGCGATGCACAATGTTCGTGGGTGTGCCTCCTTTGAATGTGATGGCCGATCCCTTCTTGCTGAAGCACACCATAACCCCGGCGAACACAACTACCTCATTGTCTACTACCTCATGGTCTCTTGACTGGGCCAAGGTTCTTTACGGAACGGCATGCTAAGTACAGCACAGTACAAAGTAAGGCCTCGACTACAAAGTATAAAGTAGCAGCTTTACTACAGAATACTACAGAGTAGTGGCCATACTACAGAGTACTACAGAGTAGCTGCCTTACTACAGAGTACTACAGAGTACCCGGCCTTACTACAGAGTACTACAGAGTACCGGCCTTACTACAGAGTACTATAGAGTACTGGCCTTACTACAGAGTACTACAGAGTAGCAGCTTTACTACAGAGTACTACAGAGTAGCGGCCTTACTACAGAATACTACAGAGTAGTGGCCTTACTACAGAGTACTACAGGGTACTACAGAGTATCAGCCTCACTACAGAATACTACAGAGTACTATGTAGCTGGGCACTTACTACAAGCTACTATGGGCTACTACAGGCCACTACAGGGAAAATCAGGGTTTGCTGATGAACGTCACGGTCATCACCACAAAGGCTTTATATAGACCCGCAGCTGCGAGAACCATACCAAACCTCACGGACACCGTCCACCTCACTCAATGCCAGGCGAGTCGGCTACTACTACCAGAGGTGCTGGCAAGCCCAAGCCAGTCGTGACAGGTACAAAGAGGGCCCCTGCCATGGTAAGAGCCAGTTTTATCCGGTTTACCTGAGGCTCACGACATGGTCCCCAACAGCCCCGAGAACTGTCTGAACAGTGGGCTGCTAGGATTCGGGCTTATAATGAATCAGGCGCACGAAGGTCACCGCGTGCTGCAACATATTCTACTAACATTGACGAGTCCGATTCTAGTCGAGGAATTTCATTCGAGCAGTTTTGCCGATACTTAGAATATCAGGCCAGAGTCTCGCAGCATGGCCGTCGGCCCGGGGGCGGGAGATTCTAGAGTTGTTGGGAACTTTCAAAGCTTGAATGTGCTCGGATGGAGGGCAGAATTTGTAACATCATGGTGGGCTGAGTGGTAGTAGGCGTCCTGTACTCTTCTTTGCTCATCTTGGTTCAGGATAACTTGATTGGTTTACGATTTTCAATCTTATGTTACACAAGAGCGCGGCGGGGTGCTCTGCGCCCCGCTACTTAAGTTCAAGATCAGTTCGGATGAAGCATGAGAACACCATTCCCACTATTGCGGCTGTGCTGCTTAACCCTCTCCGGCCCGTGCACGGTGCAGCCCGTAAATAAGAATCTCAACCGCAGCAACTGCGGTTCAAGAGAAAAAACAAAAGCCAGTGCACGAAGAAAAAGCTGGTGGAAAAGAACCGCAGTTGCTGCGGTTCAAGAAAATTGCGCCCGAAAAGAAAACCTCCCCCCACGAAAAATCTCAGCAACTGCAGTTGAAGAAAATCGCGCGAAAAGAAATCAAAAAAAATAGCGAAAAATCTTCTCCCCGCGCCAACGACCTTTTCAATCTCCGACTGATCTTTTGTCCGTGTTTCCACAAAGTGCTCGGCCGCGGCCGCCGAAATGAATGCATGGACTTGTTGCAGCGCCCTGTGTCGACCCCGCTCATATTGATGTGAATAGTACCGCACTCCCACGGTTGAAAGTTATCCACTCGACTAACATGTTCCTTAGCAATCACTGCGGCCCTGAGCAGATGCTACCATTTCCGACCACGGAATTGTTTAGGGAGGGAGAAAACACCTTCCGCAGGTGGCATTCAACTAGCATGCTCAATGTTTGGCTACGTATTCAACCAAATGCTGACCGCCGGAATCTATGAGTTCCAGGGCTATTTGTGCAACCGATTCGCTGCCCAGACCATCTGAATGCACGGTGTTTCCAAGGTGAAGAGAGCGCCGAGTGAAGATTGCACAACAATGCATTAAAAAACCGGTGTGTAATACAAGTGCAGTCAAGACAGGATCAAGAAAAGTGGAGAACATATATGTAACAGCGGGCAAGACTAGAGTGGATGGACAGTCTTCTCTACCGATTTTGATAAATATCGGACGTCGGTATGGAAAACAGTTTGAAGTATTCGACCATGCGTTATCGACAAGCTTCTCGCTTCGACGGCCTGTTTGGAAACCTCATATCAGGCGGCTGTGGCATGCATACATGAGCAGTAATAATAGCATTTTGAACCATGAAGACGTACTTGACTCGTGCAATGCCTGCCGGAAAATGCTGAGTTCCCGTCTGTTGGCACCTCGCAGTGCATGGCCGGTTGGTAACAAAGGTGGCGGTGTGGCCTCGATAACCGGGACAGGTAGTGGGGATATTCGGGGATTGCACCCCTGGATGTGACCCGTACATTCTGTGATAGGCGGCTAATTTTTCGTGGTGGTCTTTATAGCCTTGGCATCGAACGACTGGGGACGTCATATGATTTCCCAGGGTGAAGGCCGCACACCCGTATTGCCTCGACATGGTTTCGTAGTAGCACATGAGCTCGAAGACAAGCTGGGACTCGGGAGGATGAATCAAGGATTAGGTGGGGAGAAGTTAGAGGGGATGCGTTGGAAGTTGGTTGAATTATTGTACTTGAGGTGTCCTTATATAGGTTTGCGTTGCAATGGTGCCAATATTTCGGATTCAACCCCCAAAAAAAGGATGCCCGGGATAACCGTACCACGCTGGCTCCTAACTGTCCACGAGAACAAGGAATGTAATGTTTTACACTTGACAGTGAAGCTTTAACGGGAAGAAAAATCGCAGCACTGTGGGCCCGGCATCGGCATTCGCCGTCCATGGAATGTTCGGAGCTGTCAGCCGTAACAAAGAGGGCGAATAAGGGCCCCAGCCCTTGTAAAGTTGACTCTGAACTGTCCACAAGAACAAGAATGGTGGGTCCCAAATCTTTTACATCTGACGCGCTGATCAGTCGATTGTAACAAAGATAAGCGGCTCACTTTGTAAACCCGACCGGTGGCCAAGAAGCTCGACGACATTCACTGGCCGCCAATTGCTCAGTTTTGAGAGAACTGGACTTGAGGATTGTAGTGGCGCTGCATGAATTGATTCAGCCTGTATGGGGCAAGGGGTGGGGGGACATTAAGAAATGGGTCGACGCTCATTGAGGTTACCGACCGCGCAAAGGTGAGCGCTGGCACGCAGGCCGTAAAAAGGACTGACTCCGATGAGAGTGCGAAGAATAGATGGGTCAACAGGCACACCACAAACCAGTAATTTCCCGGAGGCGGAGCCCGTTACGGTCAGAGCTAAGTAGTCTTGATCTCGTTGACAGAACTCGAAACAGCTTGATTCGGGGGGTTTTTTTTTTGGAGCGTTTGGTGTAACGATTACAGCTTGATTCGGAATTTGGGATAATAATCTAGTTGGCCGAGTACAAGGCGCGTGGTGCTGGTCGGTAAAATAATCCGGCGCGAACAGTTCTTGTCTGTGACTCGAGTTGTTGTCTCCCAGCGTCAGAATGGAAGCTGCGGGCATCAATACGGGTGCCGAACTTGCGCTTACCTGGTGCGGACTCCCTCGCAAGACCTGCCGCGGTGGTCCGACACGAAATTGCTGCATAACTGCCGCGGCACTCTAACAAGACGACCTTGGGCTTGCAAATCGAGAAACCCAAGAGATCTACATTTCAGAACAATGATATATTCCGAATGCAAGCCTCATGGCATCCGTGCAGAGCGAAAACAAAGGTGTCTGAATCGAGTGTGAGAAGAAGATAAAAGTTGCGTGGCGCAGCGCGGGAACCTGGGTGACTCGACGGAGTCCTTGTCTTCGAGCACTGGGGTCGCTTGATCGCGTCGAGTGGTCCTTCGATGCCGACTCATCAAGGAGCTTTGTGGTGAAATCGTACCAGACCGCAGATCTGCGAAGAGCAAGCGAAGAGAGAGAGAGAGAAACGACTCGGAATCAGCCGGCGGAGATCACATGACTTTGGCGTTTAAAACAGTTTGATTGCATCTTGTACTGGACACACAACTTGGTCCCCGCCAAACCCTCTCCCTGCCCCCATGGATGCAAATGCCGTCTACATAAAGAGGTTCGAGCCAGAGTTCGTTGAAAATGAGCGGCTCCTCTACTCCATGATCGGTCGCCACCCACGCATTGTCGAATGCCTGAACACAAATCTCTACGACCTCCCGGTCGACTCACGCGAAATGGCCGGAAAAGAGCCTATTCGGCTTGCTCTCGCGCCAAATGGCGACCTCGCGTGTTACATGGCCGATCACCCTGACATTCCCCAACACACGCGTGCAAAGTGGGGTGTGCAGATCGCTGAGGGCATCGCATTCATCCATTCACGCAACATCGTGTGGGGCGACTGCAGCCCAAAGAATATTCTGCTGAACGCCGACCTGGATACAATGCTGTGCGATTTTGCAGGATCAGCGTTGCCCGGGTTGGGAAACGACTGTGCGCCGCCCTACCGCTACACCAATCCCAACATCGATTTCGGCTTCAACTTCACTGGCCACCGGAAGATCGACACATTTGCCTTTGGCTGCGTTTTCCTTGAAATTCTCACATGGACTCCGGCGGCGTCTGATCAAGATTGGGTTCCTGATGTGCATCGTGGCGGTAATGTCTCGTTGTTTATGTTGATCGAAATACACCAACACGTCCTAGGACTCTCATTCGACCGCGAAAGACTGTTAATCGACACTGTCGTCTTTGCCCCTTTCAAGGAAATTGTGGAGAACTGTTGGGAGGACAAGTACGAGGATGGTGGACAACTCTTTGCGGCTGTCAGTGCGGCATGGGAAAAGTTTAAACAGTTCGAAGGAAGCACTTGAGTTGCTCTGATTTTATCGTGAATGTACAACCTGTTACCTTACCATTAAACTATCCCGGCCAGTGCGAGAATAAATCGGCTCGAAGGAAGAAGGAAGAGACTCGTTGGCCAGACTCTGGCCTGCTACAACCGAAGTCTATGATCGAGTAACATTGTCGTAAATGCTGCCCAAAGGCCGCTTGGGTCAGCCTGTACAGGTTTACCACCGCGACGCCCTCATGACCGACTAGTATTTGCTGGCACTAATAAATCACTTCAGGTTATTGACTTTGGCCACACTTCATGAGAGGACTCTGGCCAACCCCAGGTGCCGAGACTTCAATTTCTATTACACATGTATACATTGCACGGCAGTTGAAGCCCAGGTACTTCCGACTGAACGGCAACTGAAAGCCTACTAAAGAAAGCCGAAGACACACACTTTCCTCTTTCCTCATGAGCAGGAGGAGATGTTCCAGACTCCCGCGTGGCAGTACCTGCATAGGAGTCAAGTTTTTGAACTTTGAACCTGTTATGGGTCGAAAGGATTCTTGACTATACAAAGAAGTCATGAAAATAATCTGGCTCAACAATCCAACCTTTCACGAGTACAGCGAGTGTTTGGTTCAAAATGTGTGTGTTTATCATTCAATGTACTCGCATGTACAGATGCCCCATGATGGACGAAAATATGATCAACACAAAGTGCGACTTATATGCTACAAAATCTCTGAGGGTAATAAAATTACAACCTTCCCCGAGCCCGAACCTACGACTTCCTGACTTGCTGCCACCGGCTTCGCACACCGCCTTCACATACCCGTCTGCAGCTTTACCCACCACCTTGTACGCCCTTTCTTCCTTGAAGTAAATATAGTTGCTGGTCAGCGTTGAGTTTCGAATTGTAAGCTGTGCGGAGTCGTTTATGCTGGGTCTCGATGCGTGCATCTTGCTTCGTTAATAATTTATGGTGTTCGTTCGCTAGAAAGCAAGGTTAGTTGAGTTAAAATGATAAAAAAATATCCGGGTGTTCGACCTTAAATGTCTTTTTTGGCGGCGTGAAAACCTGACCGTTGCATAAAATCTATGGATTCAAGGTTTACTTGCGCAACCGATCCTCTGCCCAGAGCATCTGGATGCACGAATGTTTTATGTTTCTAAGGTGAAGAGAGCGCCGAGTGAAGATGGCACTGAGTTGAGCACAACAATTAAAAAATATGTAAAATAACTGCAGTCGAGACAGGAGTAAGAAAAGTGGAGGACATATATGACGGCGGGCAAAACATAGCAAAGGAGGGTGAATGGGCAGTCTTCTCTACTGATGTATGACAAATATCGGACGTCAGTATGGAAAATAATTTTAAGTATTCGACCATGCGTTATCGCCTGTTTGGAAACCTTATATCAGGCGGCTGTGGCATGCATGAATGAGCAATAATAGCATTTTGAACCATGAAGACGTACTTGAATCGAGTAATGCCCGCCGGAAAATGTTGAAGCCCCGCCTGTTGGCACCTCACAAGGCATGGTCGCGTGGTAACAAAGGTAGCGTTGTAGCCCCGATTGCCGGGACAGGTAGTGGGGATATTCGGGGATTGCACCCCTGGATGTGACCCGTACGCTCTGAAATAAGCGGCTAATGCCTCTTTGTGGTCTTTATAGCCTTTGCATCGAGTGACTGGGGCCGTCATATAATTTCCCAGGGTGAAGGCCGCACACCCGTATTGCCTCGACATGGTTTCGTACCAGCACATGAGTTGAAAGATAAGTTGGGGTTCGGGGGATGAATCAAGGATCAGGGGGTGGAGAAGTTGTAGGGGATGCGTTGGAAGTTGGTTGAATGATTGTACACCTCCGACTTGAGGTGTCCTTATATAGGTTTGCGTTGCGAAGGTGCCAATATTTCGGGTTAAACCCCCAAAAAAAAGGATGCCCGGGACCGGAGCATGATAACCGTATCGAAGAGAACAGCATTGTAGCAGAGGAATGAACCACAGACCGTATAAATTTGACGCTGACTCGGAACTGTCCACGAGAAGAAGAAATGTAACGTTTTACTCTTGACAGTAAACCTTGAACGGGAAGAAAAATCGCAGCATCGTAGGCCCCGCATCAGCATTCACCGTCCATGGAATGTTCGGAGCTGTCAGCCGTAACAAAGAGGGCGAATAAGGGCCCCAGCCCTTGTAAAGTTGACGCTGAACTGTCCACGAGAACCAGAATGGTGGGTCCCAAATCTCTTACATCTGACGCGCTGATCAGTCGATTGTAGATAAGCGGCTCACTTTGTAAACCCGACCGGTGGCCAAGAAGCTCGACGACATTCACTGGCCGGCACTTGTTCAATTTTGAGGGAACTGGATGCGACACGAAACTGCTGCATACCTACCGCGGTACTCCGACACGAAATTGAGAACAAGAAAGACGACCTTGTGCTTCCAGATCGAGAAACCCGATAGATCTACATTTCGGAACACTGATATGCTCCTAATGCAAGCCTCATGTGGCATCCGTGCAGAGCGGAAACAAAGGCGTCTGAATCGAGTGTGAGAAAAAGATACAAGTTGCGCGGCGCGGCGCGGGAACCTGGTCTCTCTAAGACAGACGCTCTATAAAAAATGTGCTCGTACCTCGCGTTATAGAGCGGGAACCTTGGTGACTCGACTCCTTGTCTTCGAGCACTCGGAGTCGCTTGACCGTGTGTGGTCCTTCGATGCCGATTCATCGAGGAACTTTGTGGTGATCTGTGGTGATCGTAACAGACTGTAACAGACCGCAGATTTGCGACTCAAGAGCAAGCGAAGAGAGAAACGCAGCCGGCGGAGATCACATGACCTTGGCGTTTATTTTGATTGCATCTTCACACAGTGACACACTTAGCGCTTAGCCCCCGCCAAACCCTTTCCTTGCCCCCCATGAATACGAATGCTGTCTACGTAAAGAAAGTCAAGCGCAAATACTTGGTCAATGAGCGGCTCCTCTACTCCATGATTGGTCCCCACCCACGCATCGTTGAATGCCTGAATACAAATCTCTACGATCTCCCCGCCGACTCGCGCATTGAGGTGGCTGGAAAAGAGCCTATTCGGCTTGCTCTCGCGCCAAATGGCGACCTCGCGTGTTACATGGCCGACCACCCTGACATTCCCCAACATACGCGCGCAAAGTGGGGTGTGCAGATCGCCGAGGGCATCGCATTCATCCATTCACGCAACATCGTGTGGGGCGACTGCAGCCCAAAGAATATTCTACTGAACGCCGACCTGGATGCGATGCTGTGCGACTTTGCAGGGTCGGCATTGCCTGGAATTGGGAACTCCTGCGCGCCACCCTACCGCTACACCAATCCCAACATTGATTTCGGCTTCAACTTCACTGGCCACCGGAAGATCGACACCTTTGCCTTTGGCTGCGTCTTCCTCGAGATTCTCACATGGACTCCGGAGGCGTCTGATCAAGATTGGGTCCCTAATGTGCATCGTGGTGGTAATGTCCTCGCTGTTTGTATCGTTTGAAATATACCAACGGATCCTAGGGCTCTCATTCGACCGCGAAAGACTGTTAATCGACACTGTCGTCTTTGCCTCTTTCAAGGAAATCGTAGAGAACTGTTGGGATGATAAGTACGAGGATTGTGGACAACTCTTTGCGGCTGTCAGTGCGGCATGGGAGAAGTTTAAACAGTTCGAGGGAAGCACTTGATGCGCTGGAATTTTAAGGATGCACAATTTCCTGATAACTTACCATCTAATTATCCGGTACAATACGCATTTCTGAGCGCGCTCGATGCAAACCCCGCAAATTTCTATCTTCTGGCCTCCCCGCCGTTCACCGCTTCCCCCCAGCTCCAAGTCATCAATACATGAATCTCAAAAAGCCAAGGTGAACCTATTGAACCGTGGGAAATTACATCCTCAGGCGAAAGCGGAATACCAACCATGTCCAAGCTATGATTCCTCTTTGTCCTTGAGTGTAAGGTACAATACCAATCGTTGTCCGTCTCTGATACACCCCTGGAACGAGCAAGTGCAGTCAACAAAAAGGAAGATACATATGCATATTCGAAGACTAATAGAGGCTACATCCATCGTTCTTTGATCATATCCGCGGCTCTCTCTGCCAGGGCGAAAGTGGCAGCTTGAGTGTGTGCACTGGGAACAATTGGCTGGTGATGTTCGTAAAAATCATGAAAAATGGCGAGCTCGATTAAATTCACCAGGACTGAAGCATCCACAACACGCAGCCTCGCTAACCCTTTCACAAGCAAGTCAGGGTTCACCACGCCATCTGGAGCATCCCGAGCCGACATCGCGGCGCTTCCCACAAGATGCAAGGGCGGTGCCGCTGTGTTTCTGATAAATTCGTCGAGGGCGTCAGTAGTGAGATTTTGCAAATCCTGGGTCGGGCCGATGATGATGTCTTGCCACACCGGAGCGCCGAAGAATCGATAGGCGCTTTTGATACCTTCGCGCAAGGCAAAAATGTCAAAGTCGTTCTGAAGCAACCCAAGATCGATGACGGGTGGATCAAAGGGGTTACTGCTGTTGATCGTAATTGTCCCCCCTTCGTTAAAAAAACTGTGGTCAGTGGTTATTTAGTTTTCTGGGGACTTAAACTGACGGCTAGCTGGGGTGACGACGGCAACACCGGCGCCCATAAAATGCTGGGATGCGTTACCAGGAGGTCCAAGGCCTGCACCGGCCTGATGGTGACCTTTCGACTAATGTTATTCATCAAAATACATGGCACGTACCTCAAAGACCAACTCGATGTGAGGTGTCTGCGGCCCAGCTGATGGATCCGTGTGGTTCTCGAAAACGGAGGAGCTGGATGGAAGGCGCAGCCACGCAACGTGAGTGGGACCGAATTCCACAAAGGGTCCCGTGTGAGATCGGTTCCATTCTTCGAATGCCTCATTGAATCGCGTAGCATTCTGTGTTATCGACTCAATGGTCTGGGTGGTGTTTACAAACCAGCGAGTGGAGATGGATGCCTGATCTTGGATGTTCTGTCCAACGCCCGGAAGATGCAGCACTGTCGGAATTCCAAGTGCGTTTAACATAGCTTGGTCACCGATCCCAGAATGCATTAAAATATTGGGAGTCCCAACCGCCCCTGCGGAAAGAATTATTTCCTTGACGGCTCTAGCCGTGAATTCGGAAGTTCCTATCTCATTATATAAGATCCCCGGAGGTTGTTGAGGACAAGAAATACCCTGCTTGAACTTCACTCCATCAAAGAATGGTTCGCCGGTGACATTCTGTGCATCGACCAGCTGAGATACTTGAGCATGAATCAGAACATTCAAGTTTTCGCGCTGAATAAACTCGGAAGCCAGATACGATGTAGCGGAGCTACTTCGCATGCCATCCCCGACGGTAGACTGCAACCAACCTATTCGTAAATGTTAATGGCGAGTCTGCATCGAGAAAGTGGAAACGAACCGAGGCCCAAAGGAAATCCTGAATTCATATCAAGATTGAAAGGAAATTCGTCAGGCAGCTCTTTGGTAGTTTGGAGAACGTGGTCGTAGAAGATGGGCCAGGCGAATCCGGGAAGGCTGACCGAAGTGAGGCCTTTGGTACTATGAAATGCGGGGTTGAATTCGCCACTGGTGTCGTGATGATCTGCAGGCGGGGACCATTTTTCGTTCTGCACATGTTTAGCATTAGTTACGGTTCAATGCAAAGTTTGAAAGAGGTAACCTTGAGGAAGTACGGAAGAATTTCACTCCAAGACCATCCCGCATCACCGGTTATTTTCGCATAACGATCGAAGTCTCCTGCGGAGCCTCGGGTGTAGAACATCCCGTTGTGGGAGCTACATCCTCCGAGCATATGTGCTGAAGAGGTGATCTGCTTTCATCATTTCTTTTGGCAAGTTCCCGTATACAACTCACCTCTGAGATAGTCCAGAACGCGTCCATTCAACCCAGATTGCGGAACCGTCGTATAGTCTATTATTTATCAACGTTGAGGGCGGAGGACTTGTCCAGAACTTACTCCATTCATAAATCGTGGGGCCAAGCAAGTTTCCAACAAAAGAGGGGATTATGGAGTCGAGCACACCCACATTCCTACGTGGAGTAAAAAATAGTGAACCAGGCCACGAGGAACTACTGACGAGACGCCGGCTTCGAGTACCAAAACCGAAAAATTAGGATTCTCAGTCAGCCTATTCGCGACGACAAGTCCCGCGGTGCCGCCTGTAGGTCGAGTAAGTAACCGTGAGTGTAAGCCGGGGAATTATCAGGGCGACGGGCCTCCAATCACGACGAAGTCATAGATGAGATTTCCCGGTAAATCGGAAACATTTTCATAAATCCTGCAACGGCTGGCGGTAATGTAGCCGAGCAGGATGAGCACTCGGGCAAGTATTCCAGGGAGCATGGAGATGGGGCCGGAGATTCGAAGACTCAACTGACTGGCGTGTTCTTATATGGGAACTCGGCAAAATAGATGTCGCAGAAAGCGTGTCGACAATGCGTCAGCAGGCCTTCTGCGTGCCATTTTCGTGTTGATCGCGGCAGAGAGAAGACACAGTTTTCAAAGTTCTAGAAAGAAAGGCTCGCACCAACCATACGGTTCGTGGAGGGGTGCAAGATTAAATGAGTTTTGCACAATGCACAGTTGCATTAGAAATTTACGCAGCTTACGCCCTTCTTCACGGGGGCCACATGAAGACCACTTTCCGCATCTCCTGGCTCTGTCTGCCATATTCCAGAGCGTCCATCGGAATGGCCACAGAGGTTGAATAATCGACCTCATGACGTACTTTCACCGCAGTGCTTGTTTTTTGGGGTCGCCCCGGGGCAACAGTCATTCCGACTGAGTGGGTTCCCCTGCTCCCAGAACGGCTTTCGCTCGGTGTATTCGTCATCCAGTCGCGGTTGTTGAGGTTCGAGAGCATGCATCTATGAAACGCGCGGGTAAGTGCGAGAAATCAAACCTTTGAAACAATCAATATGTACACGCGGCCAACAGTGACCTGAGGAGCAAGTTGAGAATGTCGGTCTCGTCAAATGAGACCTTGTAAAATACCTCAAACATTATGGACGCTAAAATATAGGTGAGCTTCGTTGAATAGCTTGTTCAAATCAACATCAGACTCTACTAGTAGACGTGCCGGTGAGGGTGAAGCCGGTCCTGCTAGATGCGTGGCGGTTTTTGTATATCAGAAGAAGAAAACTTCATCACCTTTGCAAATTGTCGTCGGTTTCCCAGGTTGTAGGTTCGTTTTCCCTGGCTGTAAGTCTTCAACAGCACTCGCTTGGTGTACGCGAAGAGAGCCTCCAATATTATTCCAGGCGCCCTCATTATTGGACAACACCTTCTCCGCCGCAATTCAAAATTATGTCTGTCCAGTGTCAATGTAAAATCGGCGACGCAGCATTATGGTACAGTCAAAAGTGTAGACATGTTCGGGAAGCAAGATGGAGAGCATTACCGTACAATCGCCATCTCAGCACAAACGACACCGAGACCCACCGCACCCATAACAACGACTGGCAACGTATTCCAATATGCAAATGTCCGTTGACCGATGAAGATCCCTTTTTGTTTCAGGATGGCACGCCAGAGTAGACCGGCGAGACTTGCGCTGAATGTGAAGCTCACTGCGCCGATGTTGCTGGCAACGGCAAGCGCGATTGCCGCCGCGCGTTCCGTGCGTGGCGGGAGAAGCGCTGCACGCACTACTTTTGTCAATAATCTAGATGAAGGTTAAACAGTTGAGTTTCGAGGCAAGGGTAAGCCGCCCACATACATTGTTGCACCAATGTTAGTTCCCGAGAGGTTGCATAAAATTATACCGAGGACACCAATGATCCATATCGTTGGGTAGGGGCTCGCGGGATTGCGGTGCGTTGCATGGCGGAGCCAAGAAGCAAAGACGTCGATCCAGCCCTGGTGCGCGAGGGCTTCGATTAAAATGAATTGGGAAAAGGCGAACGGGATAAGGGCGAACGGGAGCCTAGGTAAGGCGGTGAAGAAGGTTGGGAAGTGAGCGGCTAGCTCCGTGCGCTTGTTCATGAATGCCAGTGATAAAGATTTTGTTAATGGGAGGGAGGTGGACGACGACGGTAATGGCGAAGAGGCGGGCGCGGCCGTGGGTGTAGATGATGCTGGGGTCGCGGGGTCTCTTCCAGCAACACTTTGCGGTAGTTCATTTGCCCCCTCAGGTGCTGTCATGCGGCGTTTTAATGCCTGCAGCATAATATCCTCGTCCGGTTCGGCAGTCCCGGATGTGGTGTCGCGACCATTCTGGCTCGAGGAACGCTGCCGCGGAGCGTGGCCAAGCATAGGAATCGCTCTTTGGAATCGATAGTGATCCCATCCAATGTCGAAGGCAAATTTGGCGACCGCAAAAGGGAGGCTTATCTTCCACACGTCGACATGAAAGAAGCTCACAACGATGATCACAACGAGACAAGAGCCTAGGAGTGCGGCGCCGAC
The DNA here is from genome assembly GCA_029233265.1 of Mycena alexandri. Taxonomy (NCBI): domain Eukaryota; kingdom Fungi; phylum Basidiomycota; class Agaricomycetes; order Agaricales; family Mycenaceae; genus Mycena; species Mycena alexandri. The sequence goes on from JARJCM010000143.1 coordinate 132,378, forward strand.
CCATGCACCTTTAGGATCAAGGAGTACGGATCGAACATCCAAGTCAGCAGTGGCGTTCAATCGTCGGGGAAGGTATTTCGGATTCCGGAATTGGAAACCGAGAGCGACGAAGCATGCCAGGTTGCATGCGAGGAACGGCAGTATAGTGTAGGCAGTGAACGCCGCATTATTGACTGAAAATCCTTCGCATATCACGACGTTGGTCGGGTTTCCAACAAAGCTATAATAGGATTGATTGATTGGTTTGGAGTATGGAGTATGGAGCTGCACTTACAGAACCATGCTTGCCGTGTTAGCGGCTGCAAATTCCGATATTAACCACGAAATCGGCTGCGTTTGAAGTCGTTAATTCAGGACCTCAGATATTTCTGACGATCCCCACTTACATTGAGCTCCGAGACTTTTGTATAGTACACCAAGAATGCTGTTCCCGATAAAATCACAGGGTCGTTGCCGAGGAACACGCTGAGGACTGTCAACATGAGATAGAAATACAGGTACAGTTTCCATCCGTTGGCGCCTCCACGGTTGCTGACCCAGAACGCGGCGGCCTGTAGGACCCCGGTTATATCCAGAGTAATTGCCATGTACGCCAACGAGAAAAATAGAATGAGGATGTTGTAAGGCTTAACGCCATCTGTTGTTGTGTTGACTGCGGAGAACTTGGAGGAGCGTGAATCTCACCAGTCCCAACGATGCCGTCGCGAATCTATGATTCGAGGGTGAGCGCACGAAGGATACGTAGCGACATAGTGCCCTGGTACCTGAGAGGGGCCTAAGCATTGTGCAGCCCATAATATCGCAATGGCAAGGATGGGTGCGGTCGTTAGATTGAGCTGAGCGCGCTTTTTTCCGATGAAAGGGAGACGAATTGGAAGGGAGAGCGGGTAAATGACAAAAGCTATAGAGCAGACGAAAATGACCAGAGTCGCGATTGAGAAGCCGGTGATCATTGAATGGTGTGGGCTGTGGCTTGGTGGTTTAGGTGAGCGAGGGTTCGTTTATACTACTGCCCCGTCTTACAGCTTTGAAGGTAGAAATCTGGCCAGCACGCCCAGACGAAGATGCGGCAGTCGGCCCGACGGTGCTTATTTATGTTTGTTTTCAATACCTGAACAGAACAGTCATGGTTGGTCGAACTTGGTTCGACTTATCTAGGCCTCTGTTCTCCAATTTCCCTTTTGAAGCTTCGTCTATTTCTGCCACAGCTCTATCGACTTTCTCAGCGTCTCCGTCGAGGGGCGGGAAGCTTCATCTCTTCTGGGCATCAATGTTCCGCGTCTCCACTAATTCATTATTCCACAGCTTCTCTCGTACCTCTAGCGGCATGGTTACTTGATCTCCTTCTCAGCCGGACGTTGCTCCACATCATTTTAATATTTAAACTTGCCCGGGAGCTGCCTTGGCATCTAACTCAAGATGTCCTTTGCCTTCGAGCTCAATGGGAATGTTAACGATCAAGATATGCCTCCGCGCATTCCTCAGCCAAGCCATAGACACGGGGCACCCTCTGGACCATGGCCCTTTCTCGATTTGGATAGTGAGGTGTGTGTGGAGTAAACTTTGTGTGCTTTACAATGAATATCCGATAGATAGATCCAACCCTGCTGGCAAATCCGCAGCGGAGACCGACCGAGGAGCAGCAGCACTGGTCGAAGGTAAACAATTACCGTTCAGTCCCTTGGCTATCCATGTTTCTTACAACTCGAGATTATGTAGTATCCACAATCGCTCTACCCAAATTGGGTCTGCAATCCAACAGATCAGGTCTGGAATAACGAAAGTCGTAAACCGTGTCTCTCCCGAACATTGCACCATCCACCACGTTAATGTTCTCGAAGATGGGACTTTCGCCAAGGAAGAGGACGCAGTCGTCACAGAAGATAACAAGACGAAATATTGGGAGAGTTTACAAAAAGATATGCCGCCTGAAGTTCGCCTTCGGGCTTTATTTGTCGACAACTTGTCGGGGCCTGTGCTTCAAATGCTGGGAACAAGGTAAGCATTCTATCAATTTGAACACGGAAACTCAGCTCGCCAAATCCCAGATTTAATATCGAGCCGTTCTTCTTCTCTTCATCCCTCAATTGGATACCTTCGCGATATCAAGAAGCTGACGGAGAGGGCGACCGTGAGCTCTTTCCGAAATAATTTCTCGCCAAGTAGCTTATTACAACCAGATATCACATTCACCCTAACGTTTATCCGGTGTATGCAAAATCGGTCGACGAGGCCCCCGAGCCTAGCAACGAGCGCCGCTTCCACCATCCCGAGCTTTCAGTTGTCCGACCAAGTGATCGACACGGGGGCACCCATGCAGCTTGGTACGTCAGCGGCTACTGCCTGATCGATGCAATAATCCAACTCACTGTTAGGAACGCATGTCCTCATCCCCGATATTTTGGCCATTCACATGGTTCGCTCGCCCACCTTGAGCACAATCATCAGCTACCACCCACCACACGCGCACCGGACTACGACCGCAGGTACCCTCAGCACACGGATGCTGGCCGCGGGGCAATCTGTATACTGGAACAACATCTTCACCTCCACGATCTCGTCCGATCCCACCTTTGTGCTGCTCTCACTCATGTGGTACCCGCTCTACGCCTTTGACGAGTCCCTCGAAGTACTGTACATCCACATCTGCTGGCTGGTGTGTCGTTTTCATTCCATCCTCGGCCGACGTAGTGTTGAAATATAATGGGCCTAGGAAACCAAGGTAAGGACCAAGGCACACGCAGACTTGACACATCGGCTGCATCTCCTGCGCGCGAATCTCTGGCACTACGAGTCTTTGCTCGAAGATTTTCGGAAATCCGTGGTCTTTGTTTCCGAGACGCGCAACCCGATGTTAGAGGGCACGTCCGACGCCGTAAAAGAACTGATGCGGAAAGAGTCTGCGAATCTTCTCAATCAGATTGCGCGGCTTGAGCAAAGCCGAAAAATGCAAAATAATCGGGTGAAGAATCTGGTGAATTTGGTATGTTTATTTCTTCACGTTGACCTTGCAAGAGTTTATGTCCTACAGGCATTCAGCAGTGTCAACTTAGAGGACAGTACGACAATGCGTCAACTCACTGAGGCGGCCGTGAGAGACAGTGCAGGTAAAATGTACCCTCGTTGGTTCGTTCTGGTGCTCATCGTTATTTCGTTGCAGCGATGAAACAAATATCTTATTTGACCATGTTCTTCCTCCCTCCGTCGCTCGCTGCTGTAAGTCAGGCTTCGATTCATGTAACATTGTCACTTACTCAAGTTTTCCGATGTAGTCCCTCTTTGGGATGAACGTCCGCGAAATAGTGCCAGATGGCGCGCTCGGCAGTGTGCGCCATTATGTCGCTTTTGCCGTCCCGTTGACACTGGTCACAATATGCCTCCTCATCGCGTTCCCCTTCCATAAGAAGGACCCGAATCGTCATCACAACGGCTACGCCGATCCTGATGATTATGAGCGTTGTTCGGCACAGACTTCTTGGTCCTCCCAGTGGTCACTTGCTTTGCGAGAGATGGGAGAGAAATTCAAGTGGCGCAGGACCAAGTCACCTCGGCGGTTTGATTCTTTGCCTCTTCCGCTATAGCTGTGATACCTCACCTGTCCGATTTGTTTATACCATATTTTTGCCGCTGGTGATGCTGAGTTCAACATTGGTTCACCCACTAATTGTACTTCCTAATTATTTTTTTTCCATTTCGATCATGAGAAAGAAGCAATAAATCCAGAGTTTGAAGCCAATGTTCCTCACCGAGAGCGTGTATATATTTGCCAAAAATATTTTCGCATTTAGCTTGCTGCTTGTGCATGTTTGACACTGATGTCCGGCTGTAGTCCGAGGCTTCCGTCAGTGTTTTCTCCACCCCTGCTTCATTTCTTCGCCTCTCTTCGTCGCTTGCAATTCGTGGGCCATTTCCAGCCCCAACAACTTGGTTGCTTGAATCCCACGCCTCAGCCCCTTGATCCCTTCCCGTTCACTCCACGGCGTCTAAGTACGAGAGCTGAATTGCGCTTGACATGCCACAGCTTTTGCACCACCTTTAGCAGTGGAGACTGCCTTATTCGATATCCTTCCTCGTCGGAGGCACATAACTTCCCACACGACAGCACCTTGGCCAACGAGCTAGTTCCTTAGGTAGCACCTTGTTAAAATGTCCTTTCCCATCGAGCTCTATAGGAATGCCAATTCCCGCGAGATGCCTCCGCGCATCCCCCAGCCAAGCCATAGACACGGGGCGCCCTCTGGACCATGGCCATTTCTTGATTTGGACAGTGAGGTGTGTTTCGAGTAATTCTTGGAAGCGTTTGACTGAATATTCCGATAGATAGATCCAGACCTGCTGGCAAACCCGAAACGGAAACCGACCACAGAGCAAGAGCACTGGTCAAAGGTACTTCTTGGTGTCTTGGCTATCTATGCTCCTCCTGACCTTGGCATCAGTACCCACAGTCGCTTTATCCCAATTGGCATGCGCTGCAGCAGCAAAAGGCTGGAATAACTAAAGTCGTGAATCATGTTTCCCGGGAGCATTGTACCATCCATCCCGTTGATGTCCGTGAGGATGGAACTTTCACCCGGCAAGAGGACGAAGTCATCACGGCGGACAACACGACGCAATATTGGGAGGGTTTGCAAAAAGACCCCCCAGCTGGAACTCGCCTACGGGCTCTGTTTGTCGACAATCTGTCGGGGCCTGTGCTTCAAATGCTTGGAACAAAGTAAGTATCGTGGTTCGGACACAAAACTCGGCGCTCATCAACTCCCAGGTACAATATCGAGCCGTTCTTCTTCTCTTCGTCCATCAATTGGATACCTGCTCGTTACCAAGAAGCTGTAGGGGACGGCGACCGTGAGCTCTTTCCAAAGCTTTTCTTGCTGGGTTATTGAGCCACATCGCCAGATATCACATTTACCCTAACATTCATTCGCTGTATGCAAAACCCGACCACAATGCCTTCGAGCCCGACCTCGAGCTACTCCCCGTCTATCCCCAGCCTCCAGTCGGCGGACCAGGTCATCGACACGCAGGCTCCATTGAGCCTGAGCTCGAGTACGTCGCTTTTCATTGTTTCATCGATCTGCCTAGTTGAAATCTGTGCTCAGGTAGTCATATTCTCCTCCCCGACATACTCGCCATCCACATGGTGCGGTCGCCCACTGGAAGCACAATCATCAGCTACCACCCGCCGCACGCGCACCGGACTACGACCGCAAGCACCCTCCGGACACGGCTGCTCGCCGCCGGGCAGTCGGTGTACTGGAATAAGATCTTTGCCTCGACGATCTCGTTGGACCCCACCTTTGTCCTGCTCGCCCTTCTCTGGTACCCGCTCTACGCCTTTGACGAGTCGCTTGAAGCGCTGTACCTCCACATCTGCTGGCTGGTGGGTCCCGCTCTCACTTCACTAACCGCGTCCTGAATTCCGGTGCGCAGGAATCTCGGGTCATGGCTACGACGGACATGACGCTGACGCAGCAGCTGCACGTCGTGCGCGCGCACCTGCTTCATTATGCGTCTCTCCTCGAAGACTTCCGCAAGGCCGTGGTCTTCGTCTCCGAGACGCCAAATCCCATGTCAGACCACATCTCCGAGGCTAACTCGGAGGAGAAGATCGCCTTCGTCAAGGAGCTGATGCGCAGAGAATCGACGAATCTGCTCGACGAGATCGCGCGGCTCGAGCAGAACAGGAGCATGCAGGATAACCGGCTGAAGAACGTGATGAATCTGGTACGTCTTTCCTTGGCTCCACATATGCATGGGCTCCGGGACTGATTTGCCATAGGCCTTCAGCAGCGTTAACCTCGAGGACAGTCGGCGGATGCAGAAGATGACGGAAGCGGCTCTCAGAGACAGCGCAGGTGCGGAGTATGGTCGTCCTCAATTTTCTCGTGAATTCTCATCGGCAATGCATCACAGCGATGAAACAAATATCCTACTTAACCATGTTCTTCCTTCCTGCGTCCTTCGCTGCTGTGAGTTTCCGTCTCCTGCAGTGCGTCTCGCGGCCTTCTGATCCAGCGCCAACAGTCCGTCTTCGGAATGAATGTGAAGGAAATAACGCCCGGAACGCGGGGCACCCTCCCTCATTACCTCGCCTTCGCCCTCCCAATGACCGCCGTCACCATCTGGATCATCATGGCCTTCCAGTACCGCAAGAAGGACCCGAACAACCTCATCCACGATGACGATGACCACCAGGAGCACGTCAAGTGGTCCTGGTCGAAGCTGCAGTGGCCCCTTGCCCGATTGCGGAAAAGTTTCCGCGAGAGCGTGACTGCTTCCCGGGCGGCTACGTCGAGACCGAACTCAGCTCACATGTCGAGGCCGAACTCGGCTCACATGTTGAGGCCGAACTCGACGCGCATGTCGAGGCCGGGTACTAAACCTTTCGATATTACTCCATGATTTAGCCCTGTATCTATCGGCCTATCCCCGTAATTACGTTGCCTCTACCCTATACCCATGTAGCAAATACGAAACTAATGTTTATCTAGCCTTGTATTGTTTATTTGCTCCCGCTGTAATTTTGTCGATACTAACCAGTACATAGTTGGATTGAGTCGGTCCAAGCGAAAAATATGGGTTGGGTAAGCATGATGACCGACGAAGCTAGTGGCAAATATAGCCAAAGTTGACTTTTGTTTTCGTGCTGCACTGTTCCATTCAATTCGTAAGTCACGGATGGGCCCAGATTTACGAAAATTTTCGTACATTACGCAGGTCACCGAGATCCTCGAATATCTCAAAAAAGTCACGAAATCATCGAAAAATGGCTCGAAAAATGGAATTTCCGCCCAAAGCATTATTTGGTTGAAACACCGCGGCGCTCTCTCGAAATGTTAAATTGGACGCACACCTTTGCCCTTGTACCAGTTTCCTGTACGGCTCCTTAAGCGGCAACCTGGCAACACAAATCCAACCTTTAGTTCAACCCTCGCTGATCAATTACGCAAAACATGAGTTAAAATTGTGTTTCACAAAATGGTTAAGCCCCCACGTGCACGCCAACGCGTTTCCGGGTGACATTTTATCTACGAACTTTTTCTTGTGTCACGGCTGCCCCAGCCGAATTATCGAAATTTTCGGACATGGGTCATAGCCTGGATATGACAGACCCATACTGCCAAAAAAGACAGAAAGAAACAGGCAACCGTTGGTTTAAAACAGTAAATATACATACGTGGGTTGCAAGGAAACAGTTGAATCCTTAGCATTCTCCAAGCCAGGAATTCTTGGGGATGCCATTGGCTCTTGTGGGACAGGCCGAGCAGCGATCTCGGTCACACAGCCTGATATTCCAGATGAGCTGGGCTCATCTACCACTTTCCTCCTTGTATAGTTGGATTGTGTAGATAATCATCGGGTTCAGCGTGGCCCGGAGAGAGGCTGGAGCCCCAGAGAGTGATATCGGGAGAGAGGGGATATCGGGAGAGAGGGTTGACAAGAGGTTGAGAGAAGGTGTTTTTAACTTACCGGCTTACTTTTCCGCAACCCTACGCCCCGCTGGTGAAATAGATTCAAGTTCCTGAAGGATGAAAGAGTAAAAAAATGCAGAGAATGGGCAAGAGTCTCCCCACAGATTCATCACGTTGAGGCAAGAGGGCTACTGTGGGTTGGTAGCCTTTTCGGGACGAGGGCAGAGGCATTTCAAAAACAGTGATCGATAAAAAGACGAAATAAAAAGAAAGTTGATATGGGAACGAGTGGGTGGCCATGTACAATTGCAAGTTAAGAAGTGAGATGTCAGTGTGAATATAAGACAGACCTCGAGCGAACATCTGAATCACCGGCGGTAGCCAGGCGCGACTCGGCTGCTTGAGCGGCTTTGGGGCATAGAATTGCGTTCAACTCGAGCTGCGCCGCTGCAGATTTCTACATTCGCGGCTGTAGTACTCAAAACTATTTGACATACCGTAATGGACATTTTCTCTCAATGGCTGTGGCTTGCAGCTTCGAAGTCGGGACGCCCTGATCCTGGTTACTGTGTGATGTTCACGATTCAATTAGCGGCTGCGGAACTGCCCCGATTTTCAGTAATGCCGTCGAGCCGTCGAAAAATAATCCACGGCAGACAAAACTGTACCTAAATCTACGGGGGAGGATGTGAACTTGAGGTGAACTGCTTCAAGTGCTTGCGATCTCGAATCTGCCGCTTCAAGAACTTAGTAATGGGGTCTATGTACAAAGAATCCAGGAGACACGCGAGCCTTGTGCCGCGTTCAAAGAGTGCGAGAAGTATGAAGGTCGGAGCGGGAAACCCTGGAGATAATACCTACGGCACTGGCGCCGGAGAGGAAAAGTGAGTTGGGTCGACCCGAGCATGCATTTTCTATGTGCGGGTCGCCAGTCAGACTGCCGACAGGGCGAATTCGGGCCTACGCAACTTGAAGCTTGAAGGCCTACGCGCGAAAAGGACTCCAGGAGAAAAGATAAACTTGCAACGAGCGGATGCGACAAATCGCCACCGACAATTGGACGGAACTAGTGATGTTCGGGTCGGGTCGGGCCCAAAAGCCCGGGCTTGGGTCGGGTCGGGCAGGGCTTGGGCCCACAAAATATCCTGAGCCCGACCCTACCTGAGGGTCGGGCCCGGGTCGGGTCGGGCTCGGGCTCAAGCCCGGGCCCATCAGTATATTTTCTAACTGTGTTCCGTAAGGTTCAACTTTAAATTTTGAGTATACATTACCTGTATTTTACCTTGGTAAAGCACTCAATTACGACTCACCTGCCCATCCTCGAGTGAGCACCAAAGGGAAAAGATACTTCAAATCAACTTCCGTTGCAGGTAAAATTTAGGTTTTCAACCCAACTCACAGCAAAATTTGACTTGGGATAGTCATGTAGTTGGGCCCGGGCTCAAGCCCAGGGTCGGGGCCCTGAAAAAATCTGAGCCCGACCTTGAGCCCGACTTGGGCCCTACTTTGGGTCGGGTCGGGTCGGGCTCAAAAGCCCGGGCTTGGGCTCGGGCTCGGGCTCAAGCCCTGACCCGGAACATCACTAGACGGAACGGCCGGGCCCTTCCGAGAGTTGCAAGAAAGGGTTTTTTGGCCGCACCGCAGTGCCCTAGGCTGGGTGCAGTGAGTTGAATTTGAAGGGCACGAAGAGTCCGCGACGGTCCAGACCGCCGCCTCGCCCGATTTAGAAATTAATTAGCCCCTTCCGGACATTCCCCATTTTTTTTCCCCTTTTCTTTCTCGCCGTTGTAGAGCTCGTCTTGCTCTTGTCTCGGCCACAGCTGGACGTAGTAAAACACAAATGAAATTCCACGTATTCCATTGAAGATATAAACAGGAAAGACAGAAAGCATGCTACAACGATCGAATAAATAACAAGCTGTAAGTACTGTAAGTTGTTGTAGTATCGAGTAAATGGCGCTGTAGGGGGTACATATGTACATTCTCCGAGTCGGCGCCCTGTGCATCTAAGCATTGGGTGTGCATCGGGGGGTTCGGCGCACGGATGTGGGGTGGGTACATTTCGGGTCGTGAGGACGTGGGTGGGGCGTGGCGGTCGTGAAAGGTCGTCACATATAAGTAACGGATGCAGGGAGAGCGGGGAGGGGGAAAATGCAAGGGGGTGCGGGAAATGCAGGGGGACGAGACTGGACATGCGAGGGACGGGATAAATAGCGTGCATCGAAAGCAAGGAAAATGGAGTCGGCAATGGGGGAGCGTGGTCATGAGCGGGACTTGATGGACCCCGCAGCGCTCGGCGGTCGTGAGTTGCCCGCAGAGACATCGCTCTGCCCCCGCGCTCGACCGTCGGTCGCTTTCTTGGCGCTGGGGAGCGCCAAATCATCCTGCGACCCACGAGCAAAAAAGTCATCCTCGTCTTCGTACGGCGACGAGCCCGCGTTTATCTGCGCGTGCGATGGAAGGATTAGCCTCCTTACAAGTGGCGCGATAAGACACCACCCACCCAATCGCGCAGGACGTCTGCGACGCGCGCGGCCTCCTCCGGGCTGAAGGTGCAGTCCGTGCCCTTTTCTGCGTGCAGTCGTAACAGCTCGCTCAGCGAACGTTTACCGCCCTCCGTCTTGCCGTTTGCTTTCGGGTTACCGCGCCCGGGCGTCGCGTCGTCCCCTGCTGCGCCGGCGGGAAAGACGACGGAGTTACGTGGCGTCGTCCGTGGCGGGCCGCCCTCGTTCATTTCGTCGGCGTCGCCGTCCATGGACAGTGAGCGGTCCCAATCCTCTGCGCTCGACTCAGAGTGCAGGGAAAGTTTAGATATCGACCGCGAGAGGTCTTCGCCGGACGTCGTCATTGCAGTGGGAGCGGGTGGCGTGTCGTACTGTGTATTGTCTCCTTCCTAGAAATTCCTTCCGCTCCGAGTGGCGTTGGTGTTGGTGTATTAATCAGTCAGCCGTGAAAAGTCGAATCGACGCGATTTTGGACGGGTGGATCGCGGTTTTGTGGGAGGTGGATGTACGGTGAGTGGTGGGGGAGAGGAAGAGGGGTAAAAGGGACAATGGAGGCGTTGTGCGGCCACCCGCCTTGAAAGCAGACAACAACAAAAAGCCAGAGATTGTGACGCTGGCTGTTGATGCGATCCGTCACTCGCACCGTGACTCAACAACCTTGGGACTCGACCAAATCTGACTTTCTTCGTTGTTTCTTCGCGTGCTGCCTAGCTTGGCTCGATATATTTTTCTGGCCTCCGATCTGTCAACGGACCCAAAAGCACGGTGACTCTTTTCTAATTGAAGCCTGTCTGTAGCTAAGCTCGGAGCGCTGGCTAACAGGAAATTCTATGGGTTTTTTATTACTGCGAGGTCATTATATCTACTGGTTCGACATCGGTCCCGGAAACACCGTCTTCATCGTCCTTGTACTGCTGAACGCGGCATCTACTTCTCTTGCTTCACCTGGCCGTTCATACCGATGTGGCGGGCCTGCATGTGTGCCTCTGCGGTCGCTCGAGCTCCTGAAACTGAACGCATCATCCCGAACGCAAGCTCGTGCAGATCCATGCAGACAGCAAGAATTCTGAACCCTTGGTCAATGCGTGCCTTCACCATCTCGTCCCCAATAGCTAGGCCGAGGAGGGGGATGTTGCGCTCTTTGGATACTCTGCCGGCTTTCTCTAGGGCCGCGACAAATTCAGGCTCGTCCCCTGACATCCCAGCAGGCAAATGCATGTCCAGGCGGAGATCGCCGACTGGCAATGTTCAGATTCGTGAGCATCGACGTGTTGTTAAAGAAATCACCTCCGATCATGAACGCGGAAATTTCGTCCAACTGCATGATTGCCTCCAAATTCTTTATGCCGAGCCTGGACTCGATTTGCGGAATAATCGCAACATGTTTGTTGGCCAGTGAAAATACGGTCTCGTTCTCCGGCGTCTTATCCGTTACTCCCGGTAGCTATGGTCATAACGCTGAGCATTCGTGTTTCCGAAGATGGTAAAGAAAGAATTACGAATGTGAACGGCGGGAACGACCTGTGCCCAATAGGGCTGCCCATATTCAAATTAGGTGGGCAACATTTTCACACACGTTGCATAGACTCTCACGAGAAGCGGCAGGCAGCTATCACTTCCTTCATCTCCTCCACAGTTTCCAAGTGAGGTACTATGATCCCTCCGGCCCCGGCGTCCAAACACCATGCCTAAAAATCGTTATTGGCGATCCGCGGGTTCATTTGCAAAGACTCGCCATATAATCGAAGGCCGTCTTGCTAGGGACACGGACAACTAGTTTCTATTGGTTAGCAGAGACCGACGCGCCTGCAGTGCTACCAACCGGGGATCATCTTGCCTCCGCTTTCGTGGATGATGACCTGGATACATTCTACCAGTTCAGTCGGCGACCATGCGACGTGCTCTGCATCCTGGTGTCCCGTTGTCATCATCAGTTCAGTTTGGCACGCGTTTACAGTTCGAACTCACAATCCAACACCAATCAGCCCCCGTAACGGCCACAGTCTTGGCAACGTGTCTCGAAGGATAGCTCAGACAGTTCCCGATGACGACCTTTCCCGACCTGAAGACTTTCTGAAGGTCACTCGCCTGCTGGAGCGTAGGTGCGCGAAAGGTGGCTTGCGCGGCCGAGTCGAGCGTAAATCGCGGGGCTGGGGTACTCATTTTGTTTGCAGAGGGGATTCTGGTGAGAGCAGCTGAATTGGCCAGCCACTTTATACGCACCTTCGCCAAATTAACCTTCTCGCCGGCCGTCTCAACGACGCGTAACCCAGTTGACCTCCTGGTTGACAAAATTCCTCTCGGCTCTTCCCCGAGCCGTACGCGTACAAACCGTCCGGCTGTATTACATCAGGTCGGACTCACTCCGTCAACGCCATTCAGCGTGCCAGAATTATCGAACCGTGTAGTATCTCGCCCTTCGCAAAGGGCTTTTCGACCACCCATTCGGGCTTCAACGGTATCGTTTGAACGGTCCGATTACTCAGACCCATCGGCGCGTGAGTTTTATTTAATCCATGACCAACGCCGCCCGGACTGCGAGGCCAGCGGACGTCCGAGTTCGTTTAGCCGACATCCGAGTTCGACCGTAAATGGCAAAAGGCACCCATCCCTCAAGGCTCGCTTGTCACCGTCCTATCCAATGCTCTTGTTGTGCCCCTTGACGCTGTCTTAGGCCATCCATCGCATAAAACTCTAGATCTCAAGCCTATTTCTCAAATTCAACCAGCTTTAAGTTTATAGCTGACCGCATATCAAGTTCCATCCGACACAATCGATCCAACCTGCGCCGTAGCTGCGCTGGGCCTGCGGTATTTGTTTGGGTGGGGCGTAAATTTCAAAGGCACCGCTCACCAACTCACGCGTTCAGGCCGTTGTAGACCCAGGGTGTTTCTACGTTGGGCCCTGGTTGGGCCACACTGTGTTCCTACATCTGCGTATACGCTGGGTCTGGCCGCACCTGGGTAGACATGCACCATAGTGGTCCAGGGAACCTCAAAGCACGGAATTTCGGATGACGTCCCGGAAATTAGTGCTTTCCGCCTCAAACGAAGGCGCTGAAATCGTCTCAAGTATGTTTCGGCAACATTTCGGGATCTATCGAGGGCGCTTGCCGAGACGGCTGAATTCGGCAACGAATCAAACGCATCAGGTTGTCCCAGACTCTAAGTATGTTCCAGCAACCCTGCCGCCACTTTTTTCTTGCTTGCGGAATTTTGGTTCGTTGGTTCTAATTATTTTTTCACACTAACATTGTTGCTCAACATAGAGGCTGCCTCGTCAGCTCCGGTACCGACCTGACTCGGAGGCTGGAGTCAAATTAACTTGCACAGCCTCCGCGCTCGACTTCCCAAGCAGAAACATGAAGATGTCCTCCATCACATTGACAATGGCCACAACATTAAAAGCCCCACAATCTTTGCGCTCGGCTGCTGCAGAAACACCCCTAGAATCATCCTCTGGCACTTCGACCCGCATCGCTTTCATCTCAGGCCCGCTCGCTCCATCCCCGACGTACTTTGCAGAGCACTACGGGCCCAGGCTGGATACCGCAATTTTACAAGGGCACGCATTTGTGGTCGGTCCCTCCCGTGGCGTAGACGCCAGCAGGCTAGCGTACCTCTCGCAAAATGGCGTCTCCCCGGGGCGCATCACCGTGTTCCTCAGCCAGTCAGAGCGCGCACGGCAGAGGGAGTTTACTGCGCGGGGAGTCAAGGTGGTGATCGCTGGCCGTGGACACACCGCCCGCGACGCGGAAATGACGGCTGCCAGTGACTACGATATTCTGCGATATCAAACGGAAGCGGAATGTCGCGCTCTTTACGGGAGCAAGTATCGCCCGCGAGTAAGCGGCACGCAATTGAATGAAATAAGACGCCAAGAGGTGTTGGCTGCCGCGCAGCTAGCCCTGGAATCCAGAGGCGACGCTAGAAATTAAGCTGTACGTTGTTCTACTTTTACGGTCCCTCTCAATAAGATGTCAACCAGGTTATCCACGCAATGTTCAATATTATACTGTAATCGACGCAGACTCCAATGCGTTGACGATGATATCGAAATCGCGGTCCACTTCGACATACGAACTACTTACGGCGATTCTCGCTGCCGCCTGGCCCTTCCACAGCAGCCCTGAGATATGAATTTGTTTCGAATTCAAAGGGTCAAGCAGAGAAATCAGTTTCATATTCGAAGAGTCCGAGCGCGCGCGAAACAGCACCACCGTGTAGATTGTGTCGAGGTCGTTGTTGGGAAGGAGTTGGTATACAGTCGAGTTGATAATGTATTATGCGATACGGCGGGCAAGAGCGATCCGCCGTTCAAGTAGAGTGCAATACCAAATGCGCCCACATGCCAAGAGGGAGGCGTAAACAGGAAGGGCCCGGAATCGGCGGCTGTTCTCGAGACCGAGATTAAGTGGCGAGGGGATCGAGAGCGTGGCGGTGGACAAATATGCGGCGCCAGGGTTTCGAAACACAATTTGCTGCAGCTCCAAGTGCCGAGTGAAGAAAAATCCGCAATCATGAGGAACATTCAACAATTCGTGGGCATCACCTGCGATGGAGTCCGCAAGGTGGAAGCCCGAAACACCATCGTTGAGAGCAGCGTATTCTTTTGTATGGGGCAGGATTAAAGCCTGGAGCCCAACCGCTACAGAACGATGAGAATGAGCCCTCACATATCCAAGGTGAAAGCTTTACCTCCATCGACGTGAACCCAAGCACCATATTTATCAGCGAGACTTCGGATTCGGGCCATCTCGGCCTGGGACATGAAGCGACCAGAGACGGCCTCTGCAGCACTAACCACAATAATAGTCTTCGCCTCCTCGCGAGACAGATGTTGGGTTAGAACATTCATGTCAAATTTCCACGGTTCATCTTCGCTGAGAGGAACCAAGAGGACTGAATCTCGGCCAATTCCAGCAGCAGACACTGCTTTATATAGCGACGAATGAGGCCTGGTTGTGATGATCTGGATGCTTTGCACTCCCGCCTGCAAACACGCTTCCAACAGACCGAGCTCAGCCACACTGGTGTGCGATGGTGGAGAATTTCGGCGGCCAGCCTCAGCAACGACAAACTCCCTACCCATTGCTCTGCCCAAAAGGTTGGACGCAGCAGCACCAGTCGTGAATATCCGTCCAGGGAAGGTCGTTTCGTTGACCGAGAGAAGCTGCTGGAGCAATCTGAGAGACCTGTTCAGGGCAAAACATTGGCTGAAAAGATTCTTGTCATGTAATCACCGTAAAGCCGTTGCCTCAAGAGTCGTGGCAACAGTTTCTCGCGGGAGGTGAACTTGGACGTTCTGGTCCGTGGTGGACACCAACCAGTCGGCGAAAAGTGCGGCGTCTGTCACATTGCCCGTTGTATCGGCGTAGAAATTTGGAGATCGACTCGCTCCTTGGCGACGACTGAGTATGTTAATTATTTGCTGAGGCTTCGAACACTGACCGGCAAATCCAACAGCGATGTCCTTCAAGATGTGATTTTTCATGTTTTCGAAGCCTACGCCGCCTTCTGGCAGGGTTGTGACGAGGGATGCCTCAGCCTGTTGAAGAGATGCCACAGATGGGGCGGCCGTTGGTACATCTGCGCTGGTGAAATCAAGGTCGCCGCTCATGGCGGTAGTAAACGAGAAGCGTTGATCTGGGGTTTGACCAGTGGCTTCTCCCGTTAAATGAATGACTTCAAGTTGGACCGAGGGTTTCTCAGATGTTGACGAAATTCGTTTACATGGACGGAGGAAAGCGGAAGAAGGTCACGGTTTGGTTCGGGTGGAATTGGCAAATATGATGGCCGGCTGAACGCGTCGCAGGATTCCCTGTTACGCCCGTGGCAGAGGCACGGTTATGTCCGTCTTGAATGTTTTCCTGGCCATCCACCTCGAATAAACGGCTCTCCCGATGCCTTTCCCCTGCTTTGCGGCACTCATTCCCGAGTCCGAGTCGTCAGCACCCGATAATTTCCCTTCGCGTCGTTATCCGTCCTCAGTCGACAGAAGCGGCGCTCGGTCTACGCTCACACCGTCCTCCTGACACTGTTCCCAATCCCAAGACTCCCCCCGAGATCTCAGACCAGGAATGGGAACTCCGTACTGGTGAGTGCGGTCCAAGGGATCCCACCCCATCGTCCTGAGCGCAGCCCTACTAGGTCGCGCCATCTACGTGATTCAACAAACTCTTCCGGACTTCTTCTCCACGGGACTAGTCGCGTCTATCGACAGGTCCACGGGTCACCCTCGCCAGGGCAATGGCAGCACCATTGTCCCAAACGCCAATCCCCTTGACTTCCGTGGCCCAGAAGACGGAGACGTCGACTCGATATATAGCCCAAATGTTCGACTGTCGTACACCCCACCTGTGGCACTCCCTTCCCCATTCCCAAAGACCCTCCACATCGAAGGTACGACTTGAATTTCATAAATAAAATAAAATAACCTAATCCAATCCAGGAATGCCGATGTACCTTGCGTCGTCCGTGTTCGTGCGCCACACACTAACCGCGCTTTATTCGGACCTCAAGGTCGCGCTCAACAAGGTTTCCGTCGACGCGGCGCCGCCTCTCGGAGACCTGCAACTAAAAGCGCGTCGAAAAAGTCGCGAAAAGAGCCTGTTTGTCGGGCTCACCGCGACCGGCATTGCACGCGTCAGCGGTGCGGTCGGCGAATGGGAAGTGTGAGTACAATTTTATTTTCTACGTTCTTCGTAATTTCATCGAACACGCGTTAGCAACTCGACCTACACGTTTTCACCTCTCACGGGCCTCATTCACATACACACGGTGAACTCGATACACCCTGCACCTCACCAGGCAGTATATGACGCGTTACGCGCCAGTCTGGGGAATGTTTTCAGCGCCAAGGAACCGACACCATCTGGCGGCGCGACGAGTGCCGTCAAGGCTCCTCAAGATTCTGCACCCTCTTCGTAGCTGATTTTCTTTCCTTGTAATACTCCATTGGCCTATACTGCTTACACAGATGGACTTCAGTAATTCAATGATCATTGTACCTAGGAGGTGCTCCCTGAATGTAGCCCCATTTTGACCTTCGTGCGCCGATCGCTGCTCAAAAATTATGGAAGGGTGGAGACATTCCTGCGAAACTTTCTTGCGCTTGGATCTGATTCTCATGTCCAGGTAGCTACTAAGGTAGGTATATATTCCGGCGCGGTCCCGTGTTCAGTGTTCAGAACGGTCAGACGGAGCAACCATTTAAGGGACATCATCAATTTCGGCTGTCGTTTGTCGGCTAACTCCTGAAAGGTGTTCCTTGAATGTTCCTGAAGAGTGTTCTCTGACTTAAACCGCTCTTTCTCTCCTACCGAATCCTACCTTCCTCTCTTTGAAGCACACTCGTTCCCCCCACACTCTTTCCCGACCGACGAACCCGGACATCATGTTCGCTCGCGCACTTACACTCTTGGCTATCCCCTTTGTCGCTCACGGTATGAGCCGTTTCACGGGCATTTAGCGCCGGGCCTCACTCCCTCAGCAGCCTCTCTGGCCTCTCGTGGAGCCTGCAACAGGCGTTACACCATCCAGGAGAATGATATCTGCGACTCCATCTCCGCTGCGAACCAAGTCTCGACGTTAGCATCCCTGTTCCGCATTTGCACATGCATACAGATTTATTCTGCACAGGTACCAACTCGCCACCATAAACGCTGGTTACATCGACACCGGTTGCACCAACCTCGAGCCCGGTGCCAGCATTTGCCTTGGCTATGCCGGCGAGGACTGTACCACGACATATGTCATCGTCGCGGACGACACTTGCGATGCGATTACCGATAAGTTTAGCATCAGCAGCAGCACGCTGCGCACCAACAACCCGCAGATTAACGCGGCCTGCGACAATATCTATATCGGCGAGGTTTGTGCTCCAAGATATCGCTGTAAAACAGTCACTGATTTCCAAAAAAAAAAAAAGGTCTTGTGCGTCTCTTCAAAGGTTGAAGTGCCGCCCGCCCCTGGCTCCTCTAAAAACTCGGGCTCGTCGGAAAACGATGATGTTC
Organism: Mycena alexandri; assembly: GCA_029233265.1. NCBI lineage: Eukaryota > Fungi > Basidiomycota > Agaricomycetes > Agaricales > Mycenaceae > Mycena > Mycena alexandri. Next base: position 150,308 of record JARJCM010000143.1, read on the forward strand.
CTTATTGCGACGAGCTTTAAGCTGCTATTGACTTGAATACTCATGTCAGATACTGTCAGATACATATCGAGCAAGCAGTGGGCAGTTTATCCTTGTCAGTCAGATAACTTGATGAATGTTAATTTGTCAGACATGTCGAGCAAACGCCGGCAGTTTATATCCTTGTCATCATACATTGAATTCAACAATAAGCGGAAAAAAAGAACAAAGAAGGAAAAAAAAACACCCTTCACACATTTCGAGTCTCAAGCCTTGGAACTCCCTCCCACTTGTTCGAGATACACGCCGTAGTCAGAAGTCTCGATGACAGCCGCGCCAGGGACAGTGTCCCGCTAGAGGAACGCGTCAGAGGCGGGCTGGAGAGCGGAGGATGAACGTCACGTACCCCGAAAATCAGGAAGCCAAACAACGCGCCGCCCTAAAGTTCAGTGAGCGAAACGAACCCTAGGTGCGGCGTGAAACTCACAAAGACAGAAAGAATGACCCCGCCATTGTGGGTCATAGTGGCCAGCATGAGGAGGTACCCGATGCTGAACTGACAAAAGAAAAACACGCTCCGGATGAATTGTTGGAAGAACGACGGTCTGTTTTAATAACCCGTCATTCTCTGGCCCCAAATAAAATGCAAGCTGCTTACTTGAATGGTCTGTTGTTTCTGACTGACTGCGCCATATTGGCAAGACTCGAGTTCGCGAGGCGGAATTGGTAGCGGCGCAGAATGTATCTGTCGTATACGCGCGCGAGTCTGCGCACGCCCTCGAGTATGACGACGATGAAGAAGAGCGCAATGAGGGAGCCTGCGTATTGACCTACATGCATAGAGCGGAAAGTGTGAGTGGAGATATATTGCTGGAGTAGATGAGGACTGACGAAGGGTGTGGATGTGCCATTGCTCCGAGATGAAACACGCATCGACGGTGTCCCTGTAAATTTCATGAGTAAATTAGTATCGCGGAGAATTTTAAGAGATTAATATACCAGTTCCATAGCATCGAAAGTTTGCAAGTGGTGGGATCGTCGCCCATCGTAGCGTTATCGCTCATTTTGTTGTGGTTGGGAAGTGTATGAGACGGTGGGGCGGAGAACGGATAGCCCGGAGAGGGAATCGGCGTTCAAATACCAAAAAGTCCGACGAGACACGGAACCTACGCGGAAGACTTCCGCTCGCATCTGAGCTCCCGCTGATCCATTTTGTCTCGAGAACGTGGTCTTGAATTCTGGGAACGGTTGATCTGAGACAACTGTCTCCGACTACTTTCTGTCGCCTAAGCGCCGCCTGCGTGAGACGAAAAATTCAATCTAATACGCAATCTTCCAAACCGTAAGAACCTTTAACCAGCCTTGAATTATTCAAAAACAGAACGTAGTTCTAGTTTTTGCTCTAGACCTCCAAGAATGTCCGCTTTCACGTGACTGATTCCATCATTTTGGCAGTCATTCACGCTGACGGCTCGCAATGATTGGTAGAGGCCGGCAAGCGGCGGGGCAAAAACAGAACTTGGCATCGTGCTTGCCAGGAAATGGGTAGGTTGCGGCATTGCGACTCTAAATGGAAAACTCCAGGGAAATCATTGACAGGATCCATTGCATATTCTCTTACAGGATCCACTGAAGGTTTTGACTCAACTAGAACAACACTTCGGTCCTCAGAATCATTTTAACGGTTACTAATAGTGGGAGAAAGGTCGCGAGAGACTCACTTGCCGGTAATGCCGAGTGTGCCGAATGCCGTTGATTTCCTTTGAAACAAAAAAGAAAAATGTTCAGAGGAGCCTCCTTGACCATACCAACTCGAGACCCTCGCCCGACCTCGTTCCTCGGTCGGCTCGAGTCCCTCGTGCGGGTTTCTTCAGCGAAGATTTAGGACGGCCCGGGTATTGGTGCGGTCAGCATAAATGACTCGTAAATGATGGACACCGGCACGTGTTTTGCGACATTCTTGGAGCTCTAGAGCAAAAAAGAACTAACGTTCTGTTTTTGAACAATATTCTCCAAAGAAAGCCACAAGGGGGACTCGAGCCGACCGAGGTACGAGGTCGTGCGAGAGTCCCGAGCTCCAAAGGGAAAGGCTTCTCCCCATTTTCTCTCTTGTTAGAAATGATTGCGAGGGCGTTCGGCACGCTCGGCATCAGCGGCAAGTGGATTGAAAATGAGTTTTTGGCGACCTTTCTACCCTTCACAACAAATTCTGGGGATGTGGAGTCACTGACCTTGAGAGAGAGTCTGAAAAGGACACACTAGCAGGATGTTTCCCTGTTGTCTTCCGTTAGTGGCCGCGATGCCGGGTGTGCCGAACGCAACCGTTGCCTTTTTTAACAGAAGAAAAACTCGCGGCACTTGAGCTTGAGGCATGAGCCGCGATTCTCACATCCTCAAAGTGTTCTGTTATTGCCCCGCCGCTTGTCGGCCTCTACCAATCATGAATAATAACAACAGTTCAGTTGATGAAGTGTCACGTGACCGCGTCAAATATTGTAAGGGAGAATTGGGTTAAACCTAAGCAAACTAAAACAGTGTCAAGTGCACTGTACTCCTTGCTTCAGGTTCTCCCTCCCCTATAGTTGGGTGCAAGATAAGGGTTTATTTGCCCGAGTTCCCGCGGCCCTAGCATTTGTTCGAGAGGCTACCTGCATTATTTTTGGCTTGAGCACGAGGATACGGCGAGGCCGATCCGAGTGCGAACTTTGATTACACGGTACTGGACGAGTGGTGGGGGCAAGTATATACCCTGGGAGGCCGCGAGACCAAGACTTGATCGTCGCTGCGCTGAGGAGTTCCATGGCGGTGGTAATTTCCCGGCGCCGCAGTATTAGCTCGAAAATGAGGGATTCATGGCCTGACCAACACAGTCGGTGGAAAGAAAGAAATTCAAGAATCCTACCACGAAAAAGCCATCCGGCGATCGCTGATGGTTTACAGCCGGTGGCGGTGCAAGCGTTTTCCCTTTCATCCGGATCCGTGCCTGGGCGCGTAAGTTGCCGAATATCGAACCCGAATTGCGAAGTCCGTTCGGCAGTGCGGCATTGTGTCAAGTCGCGCTTCACCAGGATAGTTGCACTGTAACCGATAAAAATAAACAGAAGACGATAGTGGCGCGGAGCTTTTGAAGCAGTCAGGACCTAACGGCTAGCTTCATCGGAGACGGCCATTGGGTTCAATCGAGAATCCGACTCGAACGCAACATCACTTGAAGTCGGATATCCGCCTTTGTTATCCCCTCCAGGTTTTTTGACGCGTATTTCCTTATCGGTTTCCCGAATTGCTCCCGGCCGCACCTCTTCCTTCCCGATACCTCTTGCACACTACCCACGACAAACTACCCCACCGACCGCTGACCGCTACACTTCCGCCTGCGCGTCGTAGAACATTGTATACTCCTCAGTCACTCTCAAGCGATCCGAACACTCGCAGTCCCCGCGACTGCGGCTTTACAATCATACTCGTGGGCGAAGTAGGAGCCCCTCCCGACGTGGACGCCATTAGTCTATCCAAGAGCCATGAAATGACCGGCACCGCGATCGGAGAGGAGGGGCGCGAATCCCGGCTTTCACAGTATGCGCTTACCGAAAAGAGCTTGGGTAATCTTTCCCCAACATAATCCATGCCTTTGCTGACCCTTCGCAGAGAGCCCGCGGGCTTCACAACGCTTTCCCTCGTCTTTCGACCTTCATATGAACCGTGTCGATGTCTACGTTGCCTTCGACCCAAACAGCGACGAAAACACAGGGGAGCTCGGTTCGTTCCCTCGCGTACCCTAATATCCCCAGCGTTCCTCACTTCATTTTTTGCCTTCAATAGAAGAGGACTCGCCCTACCCGGAGGTCCGCTCTGCAGTCGCAAATTTTGACGACCCTGAAATGCCTGCCTCGACCCTACGATCGTGGACACTGGGGATTCTAATCTCCATCCTAATCCCCGGCATGAATCAATTCTTCCATTTTCGCTATCCAAGTATGTGCTTGCTCGGTCTTTGCGCCTCCCACTCACCTCGTCCAGCCGTGAATATTGGGCCTGTCAGTTTGCCGATGTGCCCCCCCCCCCCCCCCCAAATATGGCGCTAAAATTATATTTCACCCAGGTTGTCGCGCAGTTAATCGCATTCCCTGTTGGAAGTACCTGGGCACGATGGGTCCCCAACGTATCGCTATTTGGCGTGTGCTTAAACCCCGGGCCTTTCACGTGAGCAAGCCTCCCGCTCCGCTCCCGATTGCAACTTATCTCTCTCGCCTCACGTAGTATCAAAGAACACGTGAGTGCTGTCCCCGCCCCGCCGGTGCGCGACTCACTCTTGTCAGGTTTTGATCACGATAATGGCAGCTGTGGGCTCGGGAAGCGCCTATGCGACAGATGTTCCTACTTCTACCTATCGGCTTCGTGCCGTTTCTGACTTCGATATTAATAGATCGTTGCCGTTCAAAAAACGTTCTACGACCAGTCGTTTAGCTTCCCGTGTACGCTCGTTTAGCGTCCACCATTCTCTATGCTTACTTTTACTTCGTACAGTCCAATGGATGGTTCGACCCATTGTTCCCCTTCATTACGCCCGTTTGATTGTTCTGTTTCAGCTGGTAATTTCCACACAGTGCATCGGTTTCTCCATAGGTGGCATTACCCGACGCTTTCTCGTCAACCCGCCGTCCATGAGTGAGCATTCTCGGTACTTGCGTTATGTCATCTGCTGATTGCTGGCTGGCAGTTTGGCCAAATTCCCTCGTGTCGTGCGCTCTATTCAATACCTTGCACTCTCAAAGCTACGCCGGAGTCGGGAAGCACCCAGGAATGTCCCGGGAGCGATTTTTCCTTTACGCCTTCTTGGGGACGGCCGTTTGGTGTATGTATCCTTCTCCACGCTTCGTCTCCCCTTTTAATCTAGGCTACAAATCTAGATTTTGTCCCAGGATATCTGTTCCAAGGCCTGAGGTGCGTTCTTAAGACCGGCATCTCATCGCATTTCTCACTTTGTATCTTAGTTATTTTAGCTGGGTGCGCTTTCCCGCACTTGCTTTTTTTCGCAGCGTGAAGTCTTATTGTTTACAGGCATGTTGGATCGCACCCGACAATGTGGTAAGCTGGCTTCCTTCCCTTGAATGACACAATCAAATTCCTCGGCAAAAGATTGTCAATCAACTTTTTGGGTGAGCTGCCCTTCCAGGATGGATCTTGAGCCGCTCTAAGCCGCCTTCACTTTAGATACCGCAGTGGCCTCGGTTTCTCAGTCATAACATTTGACTGGAACCAGATTGCTTATATCGGGGTATTTTCATTATTTCCTTGTCTCTGATTTCACCAGTCTTACGCCTACTCTTTCTTTAGTCTCCGTAAGATTTCTTCGCGTACTCGGCTTCCTTTGTCTGGCTTACTCTTCTTCGACCGTCAGTCTCGCGACTCCTTGTGCGTATACATCTCCTTCGTAAAAAAATGGCCGGCTGAGCCTGGTGTACAGGGTGGGCTGAAGTGAATGTCATGCTCTCATTTACCTTCTTCTATTGTACGTCTTATCTTATCCATGTGTTCCTGTTTACCACTGACACTCCGTTTAGGGTTTCTCGTGCCTGTATTATATGTATGTGCGCGCCTTATTGCCTTAAAACTAGATTCTTACCTCCCAGTATACCAACACTTGGCGCGCTCAATACTTGCCGTTAGTTTCATGCTATTTACACCTCTCCTTGTTTTCACGCTCATAATCCACAGAATATCTTCTATCAGTGCTTTCGACAACACGGGGAAATACTATAACCACACTCGCATTATCAAGGATGGGAAGCTCGACATGGAAGCTTACAACGCTTACAGTCCTTTATACCTATCGTGGGTTTCCTTCCTTGGGCGAAAGCCTCAAATTGACTGTCTCTAGCACGACGTTCGCGATGTCCTACGGCCTCTCGTTCATGAGCATCACGGCCACGATTGCTCACGCCATTCTGCATTTCTCGGCCCCAATAAAGCTGCACTTCAAACGCTCGCTTCGGGAGCAGCCCGATGTCCACGCAAAACTTATGATGAGCTATCCACAAGGTGGACTGGAATATCTATAACCGGTCTCCGTTTCGCTTATCCTCTTTCATTCGCAGTTCCGGATTGGTATTACGGGTGTATTTTTGGTAGGTCGCGCCGAGCGCGCCGTTTCATGTGGCTGAGGTTACCCTCCACAGTTGTAACATTTATTTTCGCTTGCGTCTGCATCCAGTGTTGGGATACAGGGATGGAAATTTGGGCCCTGATTCTCGCCCTCTTTGTTGGTACGTATGCCCTTCTCCCCTCTTTTGCGGAGACTTATGGATCATCCTCGGTGCAGCGCTGTTGTATGTGATCCCCGTCGGTGAGCTCCTCCCGTCTGCCCAATGAGTGGCAATTCATTCGTTATCAGGGATGATTCAGGCCATAACCAATTGTAAGGGGGTTTCTCTCTGTCAAACGGGCACCCCGCTGATCCATTTCTTACCTAGGGCAAATCGGCCTTAAGTTTGCGCTTCAGTTTCGATGATTGATTCCCGCTCATTTATACTGCTAGTGTGATTACCGAGCTACTCGTGGGGTTTCTGCTACCCGGTAAAGCCCTCGGTTATCCCTGATGGTCTATCCTAACCTGAAGGTCTACAGGGCGGCCTGTAGCTATGATGATGTCCGTGTTATTTCCGCTTATCGTTGCCTCGCCGCGTAATGTTGACCTCGATATTTCAGGTTCAAGGTACTTTTCCCCGTCGCTCGTACCTCCGAAAACTCACCCGGTGTAGACATATGGCTATATCACCATGAGCCGAGGTATGTGCCTCGAGTTCAACAGGTCTCCCTTGATTAATCCCTGCATACCTCAGCGATTCAATTCACCGCCGACTTCAAGTTGGGCCACTACATGAAGGTCCCGCCTAGGTACGCTATTATTACAAGTGCTCCTTGGGATTGCTGACGAATGGCGTGTCCCAGACCCATGTTTTGGTGCCAAGTACGTTCTCATCGGCTGCGGCGGCCTTGATTCCCACTGACGCGCTGGTGTACAGGTCGTGGCGACTCTGATAGCAGGGGTGAGTCACGCACGCGTGTCCATTTGGTGGCCTTGGCTTAAGATCGCGCTCCTTCAGACCGTCCAATTAGGAGTCCAAACTTGGTATGTACTTTGATTTATAATTTTGATGTGGCTCATTCCACGAGCAGGATGTTCTCACATATCCCGTACGTTCTTCTTGTAATTTTGGCAGCGAAAGTAGCCTTGAGATATTTCATTCAGGGATATCTGCTCGCCAACGCAGAAGGACAATTTTATCTGCGCCCCTACTCAGGTGTTTGGTACTGCGTCGGTGGTCGTGCGTGTCCCAAGCTCCTTGCGCGATGTATTCTCATTCCTCTCTTAGTGGGGACTTATCGGGCCCAACTTGTTCTTCTCGAAAGGACAAGTCTATTTGTGAGCTTCCTTCCATACCCTTCAGTGAAACCGATCGAGCTCATCTCCTCTTCTCAGTGGTGATGTTCTGTCGTGGTATATTTCCCGCCGGCTAACGGCGGCCGCAGCTCTCATCTTCTTCTTTGTTATCGGCGCTGCTTGTCCACTCTTGCTCTGGCTTTTCACTCGACGGAGGCCTAACACTATCTTAAATTATCTAAGGTACGCTCTTGTTTATCTCATCCCATCTTAATCTAAGTGTGACACACAGCTTCCCGTATGTACTTCGCCCCTTCTGACTATCATGTCCACCAACCAAAGCCTAGGCTGATCTTCTCGGCCCTGGGCTACATACCACCAGCGACCGCAATCAATTTCGTCCCATGGGCTGTTTTTGGGTTTATTTTTCAATTTATTGTTCGGCGGAAACACTTTTCTTACTGGACTAAATACAACTGTTCGCGCTTTCGCATTTATTTCTTCTGTTCACGTACCTGACGTCCCACCTAGATGTTTTGTCTGCTGCTCTCGATGCGGGAACAGCGGTGGGGGTAATTCTCGTATTCTTCTGGTTCGTAACCGCTCTCCCCTCCCAGTCCTAAGCCCACATCATTCCCAGCTTACAATATCCTCTGAACGGGTCTATCGGACGTCATTCGGTTCTCAAGTGGTGGGGGAACACAGTTTTTATGGAAACTTTGGACTGGAAAGGTGCACCATTGCATACGCTGTCCAGGGGGGAAACATTTGGACCAAAATCGTAGTAGATGTATCAAACTAATCTGTATTTCTAGAACTCGCTTTGCTTTCGTAGTCTCCCGCAGTCAGAATCCAAAAAATCCTATGATACGGATTGAGATAGGGGCCAGACGGAAGTCGATGACCTTGGGCCCAAGCAGGTACAAAGTCCGTCCCAACGTTCGACTTCCCGCCATGTCGTCCACTTCAGTCCGGGAGACGTCCCTCGCCTCCATAAAAAATGCCCCGCTCGTCGGGCTCGCCGAGGGCAACGGGCAGTTCTCAAACTATCAGCTTGCTGCCCTCGTCCTCATCGTTCCATACATTGTCAAGTCGTTCTTGCCCCTCGTCAGCCGCGGCGGCTTCAAGACGTATCTTTTCATGCTCGTTCTGACCGGCATCCCCACCACGGTCGGTTACTGGGCCCTCATGTCCACGTATGGCGCGCGCAAGAACGATAAAGTCATACTGCCTGGGAAGGACGTCGAGGAATACATCACTATCAAGGACCCTGAACTCAAGAAACTTTACCATGGCAAGAACAAAATCCCTATGCAGGTCTTCCACGACGCGTACTTCGAGGGCAAAATTGACTTCAAGGGTGAGTCTTTCTTTTTTGGCCGCTATATGCTTGACTGAATGAGTGACGTGTCAAAGGCGACGTTCTGGAGATTATGGAGCAGCGTCACGACTGGGCGAAATTCACCTTTACTCCAGAGCTCTTCCGATACGTGTTCATGGACTTCCTCCCGGAGGTCATTGTACATTCGAAGAGTCAGGATGAGGAACAAGTCCGGGATCATTATGACAGGGGAGACGACTTTTACTCATGGTATGTCGCGTTTTTATGCATTCAAAACGCGAGTCCGACTATTAGAAGGTTCCTCGGCCCACGCATGATATACACTTCTGGCGTCGTACTCTCCCCGGACACTTTTGAGTCTTTGGAGACGCTTCAGGACAACAAACTTGCCATCGTGTGCAACAAGCTGGACCTGAAACCCACGGACCGGTTAGCAGACCCCTCGCATCACCCTGGTCATCACTGAAAAAAAATCCCAGTCTCCTCGACGTCGGCTGTGGCTGGGGCACACTCGTCGCTTATGCTGCTAAAAACTTCGGTTGTGATGCGACGGGTGTAACTCTTGGAAAGAACCAGGCCAAGTTTGGGACAGAGAGGATAGCTCAAAACGGGGTAAGAATAATTATTCTTCCTGATCGCCTAGACTCATCCCATTACTCAGGTTCCGGCAGACAAGGCCCGTATCCTGTGTTGCGACTACCGCGAAATCCCCCATGGCCAGGGAATCTACGACAAAATCGTCAGTTTGGAAATGGCCGAGGTGCGTTCTCTGATTCCGTTACCTGCCAATAATATACTAAAGCAAGATTGCAGCACGTCGGTGTCCGTCGCTACTCTGCCTTCCTCGCGCAGATGTACGAGCTCCTCTCCGACGATGGCATCTTCGTCTTCCAGGTCGCAGGCTTGCGTCAAGGATGGCAATTTGAGGACCTCGTTTGGGGACTCTTCATGAACAAATATGTATTCCCTGGTGCCGACGCTTCCGCCTCGCTCGGATGGGTCGTCAACAAAGTTTGTGGTTCGATGTACAAATAAGCATATCGTTGACCGTCCATCTAACAGCTCGAGGCCGCCAATTTCGAGATCAAATCGATTGACGTCCTGGGTGTCCACTATTCGGCGACGCTCTGGCGGTGGTACCTCAACTGGCTGTCCAACAAGGACGCTATCCTCGCCAAGTACGGCGAGAAGTGGTTCAGGACTTGGGCGTTCTTCCTCGCGTGGTCGACCATCGCCAGTCGGTTCGTGTTTTCCATATTCTCGTCGCATCCCCGTTGAATAAAATTGTTACGCTCTCAGCCAGGGGACCGCCTCTGTATTTCAGATCACGATGCACAAGAACCTTAACGCATACCACCGGATAAATGGCGCCGCCAACCACGCCGGTATCCACGTCAACCTGACAAAAGAACCCGAGTACATTCGTTTTCAGTAATTGCTTGCCGCGAGCTCATTGATGAATTTTTAGATTAATTCTGTAATTCAGCACAACGGGGAGGGACGCAGAAAATTAACCTACGCGCTGCATGACACTATTGCTCAGTGGCTTAGAGCATATGATTGCAATAACCTACGCGCTGCATACTACTTAGAGATACGCGACTGTCCACAAATCGAATGTGTGGTAGTTATCTGATAAGTCTTCTACAGACACGTAGGAAACTTAGACATCTGCGTTCCCGTTACCCTTCACGAAGAGATAGAATCTGCCGCTGGATTCCAGTACCGTCAGCGAGTTCTATAAACAGTGGAATAAGACGGGAGTAAGGACCCCAGGTTCCTCGGACTCATACCAACGACACAAGTCATAGGGAAAGAAGGCAGTTCATATATCCAGTTATGTTAGCATACCTGGCATAAGTGACCTTCATGCCCACGCTGTCTGAAAAGTCGTCCTTGGAAAGTATGTCGCTTCGAGCAAGTTCACTGGAGGAATATGCATGTCCCACGGGCCGGATTGGAATGTTGTGGGCTTTGAAAAGTGAGAGTAAATGGATTTTCCTCCAGGTTAATGCAAGGTGCTTACGCACGACAACATGAGTGAGGAAAAAGAAACAACAGCCCCTATCAGCATTCTATTTCTAACGCTACCACCCATCAGCGATCGCAGATGTTCCCGCATGATCAAAACATGTCGCAAAAGTATGTACTCATAGTCCATTATATAAACCGTCTATAGGGTATATGGCACTACTACAATCCCACCCTCACATTACATCTGTACAAATTATGACCGCGGGAACGCACCCGGAATAACCTGTCTCCGCCGCTCTGGGTGGTGGAAATACGTCCCGTATCGCGATAACCGGGACGGTGTTCCAGTGGCGGTGGTGGGACTGCTGGTGGGGCTTGAGCTCATCGGCGCCCCAAGCATCGCGTCGTCGTCGCCATGGCCATTTGAGGTGGCTGTGGGGCCCGCGAGGTCGCTCAGGGACGCCACCGAGTTCTCCAGCCCTCCCGTTTGCGTCCCGTAATCCTCATCGCTGTCCTCGTCTTCGTCGTCCGGCAGCCAGTCGTCGTCGGGCAGGTTGATCACGCCCGACGCGGGGTCAAAGCTAAGGCGGTGGTTCAGCGGCGCGGTCTGCGACCGCCGCGCCTCTTGCCAGGGGTTGCTCCCGCTGGCTTCGGAGGAGTCACTTGCTGGCGGCGCAGAGGCGGACGACACGTTGTCGCCCATGATGTATTCGCTCTGCACCCGCGGTCGGCGGACGCTTGACCGCTTTCGGAGGGTGAGGACCACTGCCTGGCCGTTCGGATCCTTGGACCGCGGCGAGCCTCGCGTGTGGTCATTATTGGATAACGTCTGCCCTTTCTTCAAAGGGAGCCACGGCTGTGGAAGCACTCCATTAAGTGCTGGGTGCCCGTATCGTCTTTTCCCGGTGCTAGAAGAAAATTGTGAGCAGGGGTAACGTTGTGCATCGGGAACTTACTTGAGCACACCGTCATACCAATTCGCCATGGGAGGTTGGGACTACGATAATTGTCAGCAAATAATCAAGAAAGATTGGATGGACGCACATAATCCGTCCTCTCGTCTTCTGGCGCGACGTATAACGTATCATCATTCTGCGCGTACCTTCTCCGATTCAAGTTACTGTCGATGTGTCAGCATTCATATTTTCCGCTCAGGCAAGCACCCACCTCTGCGACCACGTAACGGGATGCCCCGCCCTCAGCCTCGTAACATCCGCCGTCTCCTCCCCGCGCTCGACCTCAAACACCGAGCTCAAGCTGACGAACTCACTCAAGGGCTGGAGCTCCTTGTCGACGTACCACGACCAGAGCACGGTGCCGAAAAGAAGCGGCGCGAGCATGGTGGTGATAACGTACGAGAGCTTAGAGGAAGCATATGTGTTTTGGAGGAGGAAGAAGCCGGTCATGAAGATGAGGAAAATCATCACGCCCCAAATGAGGCGGACGAAAGTGAGCGGCCAGGCCTGGCCTTGGGATTCGTAAGGTTTGTAGAATACTGGGTGGATGTCAACCGCATTATTGTGATGAAGGGAGGAGGAGAGACGAACCAAAGAGCAGCTTGTACTTGTACACGATGTACGCGTTGCCGAAGTAGATGGCGCCGAAGATGAGGATGAGAGGCTGGGTGACGCTGTAGAGCATCGTGATAACGAACATGAGGATCGCTTGCGGATAGACGATCCCGTAGTTGATCATCGGCGGGGCATTCAGCTCGGCGAAGTCTGAACAAAAAGAATTCAGCATGGTTCCATGGGGGGAGAGTGAACATACCACGCGGAGTCCGAGTGACGAAGAGGCGGAAAAATCGGGGGATGGTCACACCAAGATTGAGCAACTGTAGGGGCATGATACCAAGCGCTACACGCGTCCACCACCATCAGCCTTTGTGCAAATAAAGACTGGAAGGAAGGTAAACGTACCCTGGAGGATAACATACGACAGGAAGAAATTCCGCGCGCGACCCGCTTGGAGGGCTTTTGCCAGCTTCTCGGGGATCTTGGCGGGGAAGTTGGCAAGCTCGTAGAGGAGCTCGAGATAGGTGGACGCAAGGAGGAAGATGAAGACGACATTGACGAGGAGGAAGAGGAAGTATCTGGTGAGGTGTTAGTGAGAGTGGAGGGGAGAGAAGGAGGAAAACATACTTCTTGAGTAGAGAATACTCGACCCAGCTTCTGGCACGATATCCCTGCTGGTATGTCAAGCCTGCACAGAGTTAGAATTGAGTTGAATGCGTAGAAGTAGAGCGCACCCTCGAGTAAGAACGGCAACATGGCGTTCAGCGTGATCATCGCAACCGAAGGCAACGAATTCTGCACGAGCGCGCGCACTTTGTCGTTGCTGTCAATAAGTCGTCCCAACCACGGCATCGTTTTCTTGATCTCCGTGTAGCTCAACAGCCCCGCCAGCGTCGTAATCGGCAACAGCCAGAACAAAAACAGCAGCGCAATCATGCACATCACGAAAACGTCGCGCGTCTGAATATTCAGCTGCGACGGCGTCATGTTGCTCCACACGATGTCGCGCGGCTCGGGCGCGGGGTACGTCTTGCACTGCAGTGGCGTCGCCGAGTGCACCACTTGTATGGCCACTTGCGCGGAAGACATTTTTTCGAAGGTGACGAAGGCGACCCCCGTGGCTTTAAATTTCGCGAGGCGCCGCTTGCGCACCTTCTCGTCGATGTCCTTGAACTGCGCCTCGAGGAACTCGAGCGCGTCGACTTTGGGCGCGAACCACCGCGGGCGAAGCGTGGGGCGCTCGCGGTGCGGGACGACGAGACGCTGTTGCTGCCCGCTGCTACCGCCCAAGCCGGACTCGACGTCGACGAGGGGCATGACGCCCGTCGCCTCGGGATCGTATTCCTCCACAGTGCTGGGGTTGCCGACATAGCTCACCCAGGCGGCTTCGAGAGCCAGCAGCGCCTCGGTGCGCTTGTCGATGAGGTCCTTGAGGGAGCCGACTTCACGGCAGACGGTGACGCTCTCAACGCTGAGGCTCATGTTTTCGAAGTACTCTGCGAGGGGCCGTTCGCCTTGGAGAGAGCGCGGGAGGTTGGTGACCATGACCGTGCGCGCTGGGATGGAGTGCACCAGTTCCAGGGAGAAGAGCTGGCGCGAGCGGATGAAGCGGCGGTAGTTCTTGTAGATAAAGTAGAGCGCCAGCAGGGTGAAGAGGTACGTGAAGACGAGGTACAGCGAGAGGTATGAGTTGGCTTCGCTGATAAGGTCGAGCCAGTCTGAGCCAGGGAGGGTAGTGTTTGTGCCGTTCAAGCTCATGGCATTAGAACGAAATCTAATGGGCTTGCTGCTGAGCAAGTCGGGCCAGTCATTGCCATCATCCGGCCAGTCCTCTTCGTCACCGGTCTCTTTATTGTGCTGCAGGGCGTGTTACAGAAGGATTGCATAGAATACGAGGCCGCGCACCTTCCAGTTGATTGGCATGAGAGTCGTCACAGCAAAGAACGAGCAGACAGAAAACAGCTTGAACGACATTTTGTAAAAGTTGAGCAAAACGGCGGCATCGAGTCCAACGATCTGCAGGACGGAAAACTCGGACGTGCGAATGGTGGGGAGAATCCAGCCAAAGAAGGCCTGATGCGCATGGGCTTCATGGGGAGAAAATCCTGTATAGCACACGATCATAAATATTTAGCACCGCTCCAACGTTAGCAACGCACCCTTGAGCTTGGTACGGGGCGCAAACAGTATTGGCCATCGGGTGCGGCAGTATGAGAAGACGAGGAACGAGAACAGGCCTATGCTGGTTGAGAGAACGAGCTGGGTGGTAAACCAAGGTCCCTCGAACTTCACTGTAAATTTGCGTCAGCAATGCTGCGCGCATTGAGCCATGAGCCACGCACTCATGGGCGGGCTGCCCGGGGGAAGTCCTCCGCCACCATCTGGGTCCTCTGGGTCGTCGAGAAACGGGGCCAGGAACGAGGACGCCTTCCAGTCCATGGTCGTACTATTTAACGTGTTTGGCTGCGCGCTCAGGTGCACACAAAGCTCCTATCTCTGCAAATTTCGCGACGCGACGACACGATCCTTCAAGACCATGGCACGTTATAGTCTTTATAGCTATCCATGCCTTTCCACCTCTCCTTGTCACACAGTGCATGGTAACTTTACACCTGGTATGATACAACAAAAACTCAGCATTTCAATTCCTTCCGAGTCGTCGGCGCATACGATTACTTACGCTCTCTGTCATCTATAAATCGTTTTTGGACTGAATCCACCGATCGGAAACTGCGAGGTTGCCGAAAGCAGGAACGGCGGTCTTGAATACATTCGGCCGATTCGCCTCCAGAGGGTTTGCACTGAAGGCGCGCGAAGGTGCGATGGTGGCTAGTGCGGGCTTGGTCGTGGAGAACGAAAGCACAACCTTCTCTGCGCCCTCGTTTCGTCTTAGGCCATACGGTGTGGAATATGACACCGCCGTCGACGGCCCTGCGACTGCTAATTCCGCAGCTGCGCGCTCGATTTGCTCGGCCGCGATAAGGGTTCGCTCGCGCTGCTCGTCTGAAATCGTTGCACGGTCTTTCTTCACCGACGCTTCCTAGAAAGTCAATACGACAGAGAAGAGTCGCATCCTGCTTTCGCGAGGGCCTTTGGGCCGGCCCCGGCCGCTGTCAGTCCACGCGAGGAACCAGCCCTTCTCCGATGCCCGAACGCCCCAAGTGCTCGACGAACTCCGTCAGGGTGACCCTGCGAGTGGAGTTCATGTGCAGGTGGCTCTTGTCGGAGATGTACTCTTGGTAGACCTAGTTAGCCCGTACGTGCTTTGTCCCGAAGCTGCATGGAACGACGATAAATTAGAGACTGAGATTATGTGCCAAAGCAAACACAACTCGACGCACCGACGATACAGAAGCGCCACGAACTCCGACTGAAACTCACGCGAGAAGTTCGTGATATGCTTCCCGGCGCGTTCTCCTACGCTGCCGCAGATGCGATTCAGACGCAGCATGGCACCTGAAGCCGTTCTCGTCTCGACACTGCTTCTCGCACACCTGGCAGTACCAACCATCAGGAAAATCCAACTTGCTATGAGCCACTATCAGCTGCTACATAGACCCGCATAGACGCCATAGACCTTATAGACAACTGCTATAGTGTCTATGTGTCTATGGATGTCTATAAAACAGGCTGTAGACGCCATAGCAATTTGGATTTTTGGATTTTGCAGCCGCTGCGGCCCCTTGGACTTCATCTTGTTCGTTACATACTTGGGAGTTCCGGCTGTTCATTCAGCACTTAGTATTTCGGGCCGGTTGGGATGAAGAGAGTTGTTTACCTTCAGCGCGAAGCGTTTGGACCTTGGTGGTGCGGGAGATCCCGGGAGAAGTCCCACCGCCACCCGATGGACAGAAAATGTCAGACCGTGGCTGTGTCTATATTTTGGCTCCGACGTGGCTTGCTTTTGACCAACATTTCTTTGGTGGCTGCCGCTAATGTGAAAACCCAAGCAATATTTCCGAAGCCAACCAAGCCGATGGTGAATGTATAACTTTGTAATTTTTAACCGGAATGCCAACTGCAGCTAGCGACTTTGGAGTTCATCTGGACATCTACGTCAAGTTCTAGATATTGATTGAACCACTGTTCTATGAGTCCCTCGATTCTTCCCTGCTCGAATGCGGCATTGGCGTAAAGGCTGCTCATGGAGAGGTGCAATGATGCCCATAGCACTGGTGTAGTGGGCGCGATATCTCTCCATTCTCGGCATACACTGAGGAAGACTCTCGGCGCCGGGCGCAGGTTGCAGGGAAATAAATTTCCAACTGGACCAGTCGCACGTCCACTGCGATGAGGGTCGCTTTTCAGAAATGGCACCGTTTGTAGCTCGGGCTCTAGGTCCTTCCCATTTGTCTTCAGCCTTCCTACTATTTTTCCTCGAACCGATGTGCTTGCCATGCCCCTCGCGCCTTCCCCGTGTCACGCCTCCCGTCAATGTCAATACCACCAGCCACAGTAACCTTGTCCCGCTGAAACAGCATGCGCGACAAACGACTTTGCGCGGATTCCTTCTCTTCCCTCTTGTCAGGTTTTGCGCGTACGCCTTGTTCGCGGGATTGCGCGGCGCGAGGTGGTCGATCCCAACGCGTCGAGCCCTAGCGACAATAAGGAGGGGTTTTAGAAGCGCCAAAGGCAAGGAGGAAGAGAGATTAACCTTGCCGTCGACAGTCTCTCCAACAGCCGCCTCGATTTTAGAGCCGATGGCCCACCAGTCGTTCTGCAGAGGCAGCTGATGAGGACTTGCACGCGGGAAAGAGATAAGGTATGGGGGACGCACTGGTTCGGGATTCGATGACTTGCGCTGCGTGCGCGGTTCCGGGGCGGTCCATACAGCGTTTGGAGTTGGGGGAGTGGAAGCGACGAGAGGAGGGGTGGAAGCGACGGGAGCAGGGGTATCAGGGAAAGGGTCGAATGTGGGGATGGAGGAGAGTGCTGGTAGACTCTCATGTGGCTGAAGGGTGCGAGTCCCAGCTGAATTCGCTTTGAACGCAGATTGTAGGCCCCGATTCGAAGATCTGTCTGACCTCGATTTGGCAGGCGCGCCTATCTTCGACTTGAGGTTTTTGGGGTCAAGCGATCTGACAGCCCATTCTTCTTCCATCTGGGTCCCGCGAGTGAAAAGGTCGCGCAGCGCGGTGCGCAGGAGGTTTACAAGCTCGGGGTAAGGCATCCGATACAGTGCTAGACTCGGGCGGACGAAGTATGTCCATCCTAAGCCACAACTTTTAGGATGGGTTCCCTAGGCGTCCGAAGGGCTCACCTTGCAGAATCCAATCCTTGGCATCATTCTCGTTAAACACAAGCCGCAGCCGGCCCTTAACCTCTTTCCCGACGGCCCCACGCGTAGCGATGAGGTCCAACGCTATCTTGAAGCGCCGGTGAACTTGCACGCGCTGGTGCGTGCGTAATTCACGACTCGACTCAAACTGGATGGACATGGGCAGACGCCTAGGATGCGGGTTGTTGCTAAGGATCATGGGGGCGACGTTGCCCGTAGATGTACCGCGCGCGAGGCGGTCGTTCCAGCAGTCGAACGGAGCGCTGGCGAGGCGGGGAGTGAGCTGGTTGGGATTCATAGTCGCAGGGAGAAGGAGGCCCTGATGTATGGCCCCCAGGGTAAATGCTGGGTTCACCTTGGCCCATAGGAAAATCTTTGCTCGGGTGGGGACGAGGTCAATTGGATGTTTTGGATCAAGACGGCGCTCCGGATTTGAGCCTTGATTCAAATTAATAAGGGTGTTGATTGAGCCTGGAGTTTGGCGCCGATACTGGAGGGGATGTGTGAGGAAAATGGGGAGCAGTTGAAGGACGAAATCTGACATAAACTGAGGTTATGCGGGGAGCTTTGCACAGTTTCCTGAGCTCAGGATATTTTTGCATAAAATATATGCTGCCCAGACGAATCCCAGTGGACCAGGGCTGAGGGCTCTCTCCCTAATTCCGGCGCGAATTTCCAAGGCTTGACAACTTTGTAGTTTTGGAAAAGTTGAGGGGATCCAAGGAGTTCAAGACATTCAAACCCACTGACAGGGGACGCGGAAGAACGAAAAGGCAGACTCGATTCAAACTGCGAACGAGCAAGAGAAGAAGTTGCCGGCAAAAGGACGAAGGTCCAGCAAAACAAGGACAAAGTTTAAAAAAATCGTTCTCTTTTCGCTTCTCCACTAATACACCTAAAGCCATGCCGCCTTAATCAAGTCCGCGCCCCTCTCAGCAATTGCGTAGACTGGGGCTTGCGAGTGTCCGCTCGGAACAATAGGCTGGACACCAATCAACAACGGCGTCGAATTAATTAATACTCTGGACTCACCAGTACAGACGCATCAACGACCCTCAGGCCCCGCGTGCCCTTGACGCGCAGGTCGGGATCCACCACCCCGTACCCCGCCCCGCGGGTGGACATACCCGCGGTGCCGACGAGATGCGAGGACGAGCCGGCCTGCGCACGCACGACCGCGTCCAGATCCGCATCTGAGCTCGCGTTTGCAAGCGGACCGACGGGGTTGAGGATGTAGCCCGTCCACGCCGGGGCGGTGACGAACTGCCGCGCGAGCTTGATACCCTCGCGAAGCGCAACGACGTCGAATTCGTCTGTCAGGAATCCTGGATCGATGAGCGGCGGGGCGAACGGGTCGGTGGTGTTTATCATGACGGTGCCGCCTGCGAGGCATGTTGGTTAGAATATGGGGGAAACTGCCCGAATCACGTACGGCTCGCGGGGGCGACGGTGGCGACGCCAATGCTAAAAAAGTGCCCCGGCATGAACCCGCCAAAGCTTCCGGCCTGTTTGAAGAATGAGTTAACTTTGCGGGGCGCGCAAACACGCAGCCTACGGTGAACATGAGCTCCACATGCGGCGTCGCCGGTCCAGCGGACGGGTCCCCAAACTGGGCTAACTGCTCCGCGTCAAGGCGCGACCACCCAACGTGCGTCACGCCAATAGCCGTGAACGGTCCCGTGCGACTGGAATTCCACTCCGCGAACGCCTCCTCGAAGCGGGTTGCGTTCTGCCGCACCGACTCCTCGGTCTCGTTCCCGCTCACCGCCCAAGTCGCGCTGAGTACTGGGTGGTCGGACGAGTTTTGACCGACACTGGGAAGGTCGAGGAGGGGGTCTAGTCCGAGGGCGCGAAGGGCAGTGGCGTTGCCAACGCCTGAGAGCTGGAGGAGGGAGGGCGTCCCGATGGCACCGGCGGAGAGGACGATCTCATTCCGTGCGCGCACCGTGGACGGAGGGGCTGGTTACGGTTCAGTCAGTCTGTGCATCAGCATCGTAGTTTACTGAAATTTAACCCGATTGGTCCTGCGAGAATTCCACGGAATGAAACGCGACGCCGGCGTTGGTCGTGTTGGCGAGGAGCCGCAAAACGCGGGCGTTGAGCAGAATATGCAGATTCGGTCGCTGCTGGAACAGTGGCCCCAAATACGCCGTCGCGGCACTGCTACGCTCACCGCCGCCAATGGTCTCTTGCAGCCAGGAAACACCAAGAGGTGAACCTTGGAGGAACCTTGAGTGTAGGCAAATCGGTGAACTTGAACTGGAGGCGAACCTGAATTGGAGTCTAGATTAAACGGAAAGATATCGGGCTGCTCCGCCGTCGTTTGAATGACGCGTGCGCTGGCAGGGTAGCTGAAGCCCGTCAGGCTGACTGACGTGAGTCCGTGCGTGCCATGCACCCGCGGGTCGAACTGGCCTCGCGTATCGTGCCCGTCCGCCGGCTCCGTCCAGCGCTCGTTCTGCCTTCGTCAGAGAGAGTAGCACGGTATTAAGGAGGCATACCTTGAAGAAATACGGAAGTAAACTGTCCCACGACCAGCCCGCGTCGCCGGTCAACGCGGCATAGCGTTGAAAGTCGTCGCGCGAGCCTCGTGTGTAATACATCCCGTCTGTCGAGATGAGTGCCTAGCGAGAGTCCGACGCAGGCTCCTTACTATGAGAGCTGCAGCCGCCAAGGATATGCGCACGCGCATACGGGATGACGCGCCCATTGAGCCCGGTCTGAGGCGTTGTCGAGTAGTTCCAGCTCCAGATCGGGTGGCTCAGCATGTCGACAACGAGGAACGGCGCCTCCGAGTCGACGACATCTTCGTTCCTGCGCAAGGTCACGAACGATATTCTATAAAGGAGGCGTTGCGTACGTCGGGCCCGCCTCGAGCACAAGTACCGAGAAGTTAGGGTTTTCAGTCAACCGGTTCGCAACGACGCTGCCTGCGGTGCCTCCTGCAAGTAAAGTAGTCGTGAGCGGGAATTTTGAGGGAGAGAACGAGGAGAACAACCTCCCACGACGATGAAGTCGAAAACGAGGCCTGGGAGTTCTGAAACGGTCGTGTATATTTTTGCGTGGCATCCCACGGCGAAAGCACAGAAAAAGAAAAGGAGCGCGAGCATCATGACCGTCTTGGCAGAGCTTGCCTGCTTCAAACCTTTTTATGCGACTGGGGTGCTTAGTCAGGACATCTTCGCCATTGAGGTGACCTTCGGTCGAAGTTCGAACAGCAGACCAAGGACGAATGAAAGTCTGTCAACAAGACCGGAAGTCGGACCAGGGTACCCAAGAAAGATACATATCCCAGACGATGACACAGAAATTTAGTAACCGCAAGTGGGCCAATTGAGGGGTGGGAGACGGTATGGGTATGATTATCCCTTGCATTCAAGGATTCGAGGAGAAGCTGTGCGTGAACTGGAATGGTACACACCAGGAACAAGAACGAATGTCGGAGGAGGGCAGCCTATTCTGAGCTTGAGATGCGTCTGGCAAGCAACCTTTTACTGCCTACAGACTGGCGTCCCATGGGTAAAATGAAGCGTGGCATCCTCGGGCGATGCGCAAAGAGTCCAGCGCTGTTTTCTTGTTTGTGAAGTAATCTCTCAGAGTCTTGAAGGCCAATGAAGGGGCCTGGTTCCGGCTGCGTGATAAAACGGCGTCCTATCCTTGCAGTGAACCGCCGGGGGGTATAGGGTTATCCAAGGATATATACAAAAGCAAAGTGAGGTAAGGAAGATACAGTGTTATTAACCCCAAGCCGCCGTCGTGCTGAGGAAAGGTGAGCTCAGCGATGAATTTTGAAGGAGCAGACCCACCTGTAGTTCACTATTAAATGACCGTCCGTGCAGAAGGACTGAAGCAAAGCAGCCAGTCAGACATCAAGTGTGGAAAATCCAGAGAATCACAGACTTTGAATAGATTCGACACGGTGTCGTCGGGAGCGGGGGAGAAAGCCAGGTTGATATATGTGAACTGCGGAGATGAGTGAACAAGGCCGCCGATACAAATCCACAGCAAACGCACAAGGGGATCCCCCGCTTTCCATCCCAGCTCCTTCCGCAGAAACTGAATGACTGCTTGAAATCGGTTGGACGCAGTGATTTTATAGAAGTTCTGCTTCATTATCGGTGCATTTCCTACAGCCTTGAAGCGCACGACGACTGGCGCAATTTGAGTATCGGACGAGCCGAGATCTGGATGAATTTGAGCCAACCTTTGGAAGGGTCACGCTTCTTGTACGTCTCGAGGGCTTTGAGAGCCTCATCGTTGATATCCGACGACTCTGGCGCCGCCCAGGAGGGCAATGCGCGTGCAGTGGCCTCCGAGTTCGCGGTCTCGGACATGAGGGGGGTCACGGTCACGCGGAGACGCGTATGGCTTCCGAACCAAACAATGCAAGATACTCCTCCTCCTTTCACGCGTTTCTTACTCAGTGACCCAGCGACTCTGCCTCTTTGAGTCTTGCTCAGTGCTTCACGAGATCGGAGAGGTAAATGTTGAATCTACGAACATTTATCCCCTAGGACCAATCGTGATCATCACCAAGGCACATTGCAAATTTGAGTGATTGATCATAAATCTCAACCCCATAAATACGCTTGCTAGTTGTCCCCCGACTTGGAGTTCCTTCAACCATGGCCACCGGTCCTAGTCCGCTTGCTGCCCTCGCCCAATTGATTACTGCTGGAGTGCAAACGATCGAAGCTGCCTACGCAAAACAGGGGATCCCGTACCCGTCGCTCGATGCGCCGTTCCAACCCACTCCACTCGATTTTGACCCTGCGCTGTTCCAGACGGCGCATCTGATTGTCGCCGCTGCCTCCCAGCTTATCGCGACGGTGCGTTCGCCGATGGAGACGATCCAGGCGTATGCCGCTAGCATGCATGTAACCTCGACGCTCGGCTTCGTCGTCGACGCGGACATCCCTGACGTTCTCAAAGATGCCGGACCCCAGGTGGGTCGCTTTCCATGTGTCCGCTTGGTGTAGATATCAACGATCTCCACAGGGTCTGCATGTCAATGACTTGGCCTGCAGCGAACGGCATTGACGCGGATAACCAAGGCCCGTGTGGGCAACAACTTCGAAAATTCCAGCTCATATTTCGCCCTTGCAGCCCGCGTCTTGCGTTTCCTTGCTACCCGTCATGTATTCACGGAGGTCGCGCCCAACACTTTTGCAAACAATCGCATCTCATCGCTGCTCATTAAAGCTAAATCCCTGGAAGAAATCAAAGCCGAGTTTGTCTTCATCCCTCTTGGAATAGAATCCCTCTCCAACCTGACTCCCCAGCCCGGAAGCAAAATACGACGGTGCACCGGTTGCTGCTATCGCCGCCAGCACGCAAGTTTCTCTTGGTGTCTTAAATTCCTTCATGTTGACGTCTTGGTAGCGGCGATGAATCTCTGAAGTCCAGCGGATACCTCTCTGAGTTCCTACGCACTCCCAGCGGCGACGTGTCGCCCTTCAACACCGCTTTCAAGACACCCAAGACGATGTGGGAATGGCGCGAGGAGCCGCATAATATTTGGCGTGCGCGGCGGTTCGCTGTGGGCATGAAGGGCGGAGGGGATATGTTCCCTGCGAGCATCTTCACCGAGGGTACGTTGCGCTCTCCTCAATCGCGAATGGTGCTGAAGGTTAATATAGGTGTTGGCGGTGATAAATTACCGGCCGACGCGTTGGTGGTAGATGTTGGTGGAAGCATCGGCTCCGTGACCCTCAAAATTGCCAAAGTCTTTCCCCACCTGAAGTACATCGTGCAAGGACCTGCAGAAGGAGATTACAGAGGGCGAAAAAGTGCTTTTCTCCTCCTTGCCTTGTTCCTCACCCTCTACTGCTCATCGGTTCGCGAAATAATAGTTCTGGGCCTCTTCCGCTCCCGACCTCATCTCCTCTGGCCGGGTCCAGCTCCAGGTCCACAACTTCTTTGAGCCGCAGTCCGTCAAAGACGCCGCAGTTTACTTCATGCGCGTCGTCATTCACGACTGGCCCGATGCCCCCGCGAAGGAGATTATGGCCAACACGCGCAAGGCGGCGGGCCCGAACTCGAAGCTCGTGCTGTTTGACCTGGTAATGCCGTACGCGTGCGCGACGCCGGGCTCCCCGCCGACGCCGTTCCCGCTCCTGTCGAACTTGGGCGTTGCCGGCGCAGGGTTCGTTACTGGGCTCGATATCGAGGTGTGTCGGTTTCTCCAGATTTTTTTGTTAGTGCTGATTTTGTGCATAGATGATGACCGTATTCAACGGGAAAGAACGGACGGTCGACGAGTTCCGCGCGCTCGGGGAGGCAACAGGATGGAAACTCGAGGAGGTGAAGCCGGGCATGCTCTTCGGGTTTGTATACTCTGCCGTTTGAGAAACTCTATGTACCAGAATTTCCATTAGAAAATCATTTAACAGCGAGTCCGAGATTGAATTGACCAGAACTTGCAGTGTATCCAGCAGCAGCTCAGGCCTCCAAGTATACAAAACCCTATCACCTACTTGCATCATACGATTTTGGAGTCTGACTATGGGAGACTAAGCAGCCCAGAAAGTGTTGAAATAGGTCGCGTCGTATAGACGGGCGTGTTTCTCACATACCTTCCTCGCTTTTATGTGCCAGCACCGCTGCCGGCAAATGTCTCTCTCTTTATAAATCGAGACAATAACGAGGATGGAGTAGATGTAATAAACATTGCAAGATAATGTAGCCGCGACACGAGCCCCAAGATCGGATTGAAGTGAATTATAATGACACAGTCTACATCTCATGGAACAGTAAATCATTCAACGCTGCATCTTCTGTTGGCGGGGGTGCGGTGGATCTCGGCGAAGCAGGCGTAGTCGTCGGCGGCGGGTTGATGACATTCGTGACACCAATGAGCTCGCAGAACTTTACCGTTTGTGGGTTGGTGTACCATGGCGCTGCAAGTACGAATCAACAATCTCTTTAAAGATGGTAGACGAGAACACCCACGCTGCGCCCTCCTTCCTCCCATCTCCTCCTCCTTCCCCGGCCCCGGCGCCGTCATAACAAACTCCTGCACGGCCCCGACCTCGAGGTCCTCGATATCGAGCTCGGGCTCGCGCGCGCGGAGCTCGTCGGTGACGTGCAGTCCGGGCGGCGGCAACGAGTTCGCGTGCAGGCGTCTTCAAGGGGGAAGGGCCGCTGGTGGTGCGTGAGCGAGAGGAGGGGGTGGAAGGCGCGCGAGATGGCGAGCCAGTCAGGGTCGTAGGTGAGACGCGGGGTTGGTGCGGGTGGGGGCGACGATGCCTTGCCTTTTCCTTTACCCTTGCCCTTGGCGTCAAAGTTGGATGAGGAAGACGACGAGGCGGAGGCGGCGATGGGTATATCCACAACCTTCAGATTATTTAATTACGGACGGGCGAAAAAAAAACGCGCTTACCTCGAGATATTGACGCTTGAGGCCGCACTTGTCTAGTGCAAGGAAGTTGGTCGTGCGCTGTCCAGGGCCGGCTACTGGGCGTGTCCAGCGCTGCTGCTGCTGTGTTGGTTGTTGCGGCGCAGCACTGTGGCAGGGGCGGTGGAGGAGGTGCGACCTCGTCCTCCAAGTCAGAGAGTGTTATTTCGTCGGGGTTAATGGGTGCGCGGGAAGGGGGTTCGGGTGCAGCTGCAGGTGCAACCTCGACCTCCTCATCGTCGATCACGATTTCGTTTGGATCGCGCGCTGCGGCTGGTTCAGGAACGTCGACGTCCTCGTCGTCAATCACAATCTCGTTCGGATCGCGTTCTGGCTCCGCTGCACCCGAACCTGAGTCCACAGGAACTTCAGCGCCGGGGGTGGATTCGCCGTGGACAACACAGGCCTCGAAACGCGTGTGCAAATGAGCAGAGAACCACCATTCGGGCTGAAGCGTCCGGAGCAGATTGAGCAGGGGTGGGGAGCCGAGCTGGCCGGACATGATGTCGCTCCGCAGGAAGGTTTTGCGCTGGAGGAGTTTCGGCAAGTCGCCATAGTCGGTGATGGACTGTGGCCAGTCGTGCGACATGAACACTTGAAGTTTGGAGGAGAGCTGGCGTGTGGCAATGAAGCGGCAGACGAAGACAGCGGGGGAATTCACATACAAGGGAGAGCTTGCGGACGGCATATTCGCGGATGTGATAGATGCTACGGACCATACTACGGTCGTAGGGCATCTTTTCAAAGTGACCTAGAGGGTTTAAGACGCGACGAGGACGAGACGCGCGGACGCGACGCACCACGCGTAAAATCGTGCGATTTGAATATCCCAGACGCGCCGGCAATTCGGATGCCATTGACGCGTACGCATCCCGCCTCGCCGAGATAATATATGTTCGGCGCGAGCCAGCCGCCGTGGTACAACTCCCACATGTAATTTGAGGCTTCGTGGTTGCCGCCAATTACGATGGTTAGCACGGGCGCCTTCTTCTGACCCGTGTAGTACTTGTGGAAACCTCCGAGCTGCTTGTACTTGTCGGGCACGGCCATACATTGCAGATCTTGGTGGTTTCGGATGGCCTGAAAGTCGCCGCAGATGAGGAGCAGATCAACCTTGTATTTGTTGCGGAATTCAAGGGTTTCAATCTGAGAATATATTGTGTCGAGTTCGCCGTGGCAGCAGCCCTCAATTGCGACCTTCATCGTGTGGGGACGCCGTGCAAGCCGAGAGAAAGCCCTGAGTATGCCATTGGCCTCGAGTTCAAACAAGGCCAAATTCCTCGTTCCGATTCAACGTTCATCAAACGTTCATGCGTTCATGCTCTTTTCATCCTTCGTGATCCTCTTCCTTGAGTTCTGTCTTGCCACCTGTTTCGCACACCCAGACTCATCGCGGAAAGAAAAGAGTCATACAGCAGAGATCTAGAAAGCCCGGGACATTTGACATGCTGCGGTCTGCGGAAACAAAATACAAACCACGTAGAACCACGTTGATCGATGGGTTCATTCCGCCTGGCCGGGCCCGTGGAATCTTCCGCTATCTTCAGGCAGAGTCATTTTTTAAAAATGCCCGGATTTGAAGGAACCCCGAACTCTAAACATCCTCAATTTTCAGAAGAGAATACTAACGCGTCTGCGTGGCAGCATTGTGGTCCGAGTCAGTCCTTTCGTGCGGACAATCGAACAAGATATATTCCCGTCGTGAATGACCCACGCACGACGTCGGAATCTGACAGCGGTCAACAGTGAATCAGGGGCGGTGCGCACACCTTGCCAGCAGCCAGCGACGTGGACCACGCACACATCTTGAAGTACTTAAAGCCTGTCCTCCCCTCTTGGTTTCGACAGACAAAATGACCAGCGTGATGATGCGCCTTCTTGAACGCTTCTACTCCCCTGGTGTCGGATATTCTGCTATGTTCCTTGGTCTGGATGCATCCGGAAAGACGACACTGCTCTATCGCATGAAACTAGGTGATTTATCTCCTTGCGCCGGGCGCCCTACTTGGCTAATTCAATGACAGGCGAGGTTGTGCGAACGATTCCTTCCATCGGGTTGAATGTAGAGACGGTGCGGTTAAAAGCGCGCGGAAGATCGGATCGCGTCCTGAATTTGACTTGCTGGGACGCCGGTGCATGCGGCCGCGGTTACTTGACCAATTACCTTGTGATGTATGCGTCGTACTGTGATGCGATTGTCTGGTTTGTTTTCCTACTCGAGACGTCAGGTTCAAAATCTGAACTGTGAATCTACAGGCTCATCGACAGCAGCGATCGGGAGCGGCTTGAAGACAGCATCAGAGAATTTACCTTGGTCCTTGAGCGTCTCGCAGAGGACAAGACCATTCCGCCAAAAGAGCGCCCGATTCTAATGTAAATCAATTCGCAGTTAATTCCTTCTCGCTGCTGAAATTGAAAACCCAGCCTTGCAACGAAACAAGACGCCCCGAACGCCCTGACGCTGGACGAAATACGCATCAAAGTGGCGCCCGCGATACGAGGTCGCAATGTGTTCAGTGCCGGAATGTCACTTACGCAGAGCCTCACGGAGGGGCCCATACCCGACGCCTTCGGTTGGCTTCTTATGGCCCTCGAGAACAGCATCCAAGACGAAACCAACGCCCCTCGAGGTTCCTAAGCCAGTCATTGGCCGAAAGCTAAGCAATGTGGAGGAGCGACTCCCAGAGTGGCTTGCGCGCGCGGAAAACGACTCTCCCGCCGCTGATTTCCTGCAGCAGTTCGAAGCAATTACCCTTCCCGCTTGGGACCACTATACCCACATTCGTATTGCGTATCTACTGCTTACACAGTTTGGTCGCCAGAAAGGTGCGAATCGATCTTTGACTGGGGACCTTCGATGACCTTTTGTGCCTATATTCCAGGGAAAGACAGGATATTCCGGGGCATCGAGAAATATATCGCATCAAGCGCGCAAACGAGCGGTCGCACATTCCATGTCACCATGACATACTTTTGGATCCAGATCGTGCACTTTGGAATTCGCAGTACCCCACCGCTGACACATTCGGATGCTGATTCAGACCTTGGCGCCAGGATTTCAGAGCCGGAAGAGAGTATAGAACACGATGATTTCCCTCGATTTCTTTTGTTGAACCCATTCGTCGCTGAGGGTAATCTCTGGGCGGACTATTATTCCAAAGGCGTGATGATGAGCGTCGAAGCCAAGGGCGGGATGGTACTTCCTGATATTAAACCACTGCCAAATCTTGTGGTGCGCGATGCAATTTCTGCCTCTTAGCACAAACCTTTCGACTCGGTTGAATTTATGAAGATTTGGTTTAAATTTAGCCATGACGTCATTTCGCGTGTGGGAAGTTGCCGACTGTTGGCCGACTGGTTCTTTCTTTCTCCCTCGATGTCACTTCGCTACATCCGCCACAGTAACCATCCTCCATCTGAACTCGAAGCTGTTTCCCGAGACATCCTCAATGCTCTTGTGGCCGAGGTCCGACGTGTGGAAAAGCATGCACCCAAAACCCGGAAAACAGGCAGCGTTTACACAGGAATCACAGGTGTGTCTACAGGGATTCTCCGAATCCCACTAAAAATTATGTATAGGATCCGCATTAATGGCTCACCACCTATCCATCGCGACTGCGCAACTGGAAGCATCGCCCGGACTTTCACCTAACGAATTGCTTGCATTTACGGATGCTCGACTAACTCAAGCTCTCAGTCTAGCGCCGACCGCGCTCAGTAATCCCAGCTCTGGCGACCACAGCTCGTTCCTTGGGACTGCGGTGGGGATTGCTACCCTTATTCTCATCAGAGCAGTTGAGCATGTTTCCCTTACTACGACCCTGTCGGCGAGCCCTTTCCGCGACAATTGGGCTTCTTGTGCGGAGCTTCTCGCAAGCGCTGTGTCCATGTCCCTCTCCGAGGATCGCCGTCACGATGCCGACGACGGTGGATGTGAGGTGCTCTATGGTCGCGCGGGACTTTTATATGCTCTCTTGCGCCTGCGAACTGCATCGAAGCACAATGATACCGAACCTATGGATTCAAATTCGGGCGACCTGGTGACGACAATTCGAGAACTCTCCTCCAGAGCCCAAATCGAGCTACTAGTCGAGTCTATCATTCAACGAGGCAAATCCGGTGCGACTATTTATGCGGTGCAGCTTGCGGGAAAGCTTCCTGCTCCGCCGCTCATGTGGACCTGGCACGGAAAGTGTTATCTCGGTGCGGCACACGGAGTAGGTGGGTCCCACTTCGAATACGAGTTCTGGGCCAATCTTCACCGTTTATTAGCTGGGATTCTCCACATCCTGCTACTTTGTCCCGCAGATATTGTCCACCCCCACATGGAATCTATCCTTCGCACCGTCGAGTGGCTAATTGGATGTCAGGACACGCACGGAAACTGGCCCACGGCAGCGCCTCTGGACCCAGCTGAATATCGGAGCGATAAAGAGCTTGTTCAGTGCGTACCAAATCATCTCCCTCAGCCAAATTCTGAACTCAGCTTTAGGTGGTGTCACGGCGCACCGGGAGTTCTTCTCCTTCTTTGCACGGTCCTGCGCTGTGCAACCTTCAACCTCCCCCGCACCACTTTTAGGCAAGGTTATCGAGTCTATACAGGCGGGTGCGGCGCTTGTTTATCGACACGGACTACTATCGAAA
Source organism: Mycena alexandri (assembly GCA_029233265.1). Taxonomy (NCBI): domain Eukaryota; kingdom Fungi; phylum Basidiomycota; class Agaricomycetes; order Agaricales; family Mycenaceae; genus Mycena; species Mycena alexandri. The sequence goes on from JARJCM010000143.1 coordinate 179,816, forward strand.
GGTGTTGGACTTTGCCACTGGCGTAGCGGGCTCTGTCTTCGCCTTACTCGCGGTCTCTGATGTTCTAGACCGGGTGCATACCAACAAAAATAAACTCTCACATTCAGACACTACACAGCCGAGCGACGAGGAATACTGCCTCATGCGTGCTGTGCATCTTGCGCACCTGGCCGTCGGACACGAGGCGTTGACGACGCGAGGGGGACATGAGCGTTCCCGACCACCCGTGGAGTTTGTATGAAGGGTTGGCTGGGATGTGCTGTGCGTGGGCAGAGGTTCTTCGGCGCTTTGACTGGATTGAAGCAAGGTTTGAAATGCGATCGCAGCGGTATGCCTGGGTTCGACTGATGTCGGTGGGTGATACTTGGGCAAGTTGGTAGTTCGTATGTTGTTGATTTTGAGCCATGTTAAGTACCGATGAATGGAAATCTCAATCTACTAAGCTCGGTGCCAAACTCAGATTCCCGCCTCGTCTCCAGAAACAAATATGATGATATCCTGCTGCATGGCGACGGCCTCCGCCTTTCTTTTTCTTTTCGGCTGAAACTAAGTTCGCCGAAGTCCTGGCAATCACCGACGGACTTGAACCAAACTTCTTAACACGGCTGTTTTCTCCGATGTCAGGTTCCATTCAGGGAACCTCTATCTTCAAGAGGGAATGCAGACCGTTCGACGACAGCTCTTTGTTGGGGTGGCAGCTCCGAGTACTATTTCCTCAGTTTTCATTTTGAACCAGTTAACTCTTATCGGAATTTCACGAGTCCCGAGTCTTTGACCGTGCAGTGCCAACGGCGTCAGTGACTTCAAGTTAAACCCCGAGACTCAATCGATATTTCTCTGATGGAATCCATTATACAACCCTACAAAGCAAGGTCACAGATTCTCCGAGGCAATATCAAGCTCAGCCAAATCCTACGCTACATATCTATCCTCTACTATTTTCCTTGTCCACACCGTTCACGTTCACAATAGGAAGGCGGCGCGCCTGCATATGTGCCTCTGCAGCTGCTCTGGTTTCAGTCGATTCTTTCTATCATCCCATACGCTAAGATGTGCAGATCCAGGCAACAAACCAGAATTCTAAAACCTTGTTCAATGCGCATTTTCACCATCTCCTCCCCGATTGCAACACCGAGAAGGGGAATATTGCATTCCTTGGATACTCTGGAGGCTTTTTCCATGGCTGCGACAAATTCAGGTTCGTCACCCGTAGTCCAAGAGACAAGCCCATGTCCAAACGGAGATCTCCAGCTGGCGGCCATGCTCCGTCAATGTTCGCAGTGAGGCGTGTGCATCCAAAGCTCACCTCCAATCATAAAGGCGGAAATTTCTTCCATTTTCATGATTGCATCGAGATTTTGTATGCCGACTCGAGACTCGATTTGCGGTATAATTGTAATGTGTTTGTTGGCCAGGGAGAAGATGCTCTCGGTTTCTGGAGTAGTATCCGTGACACCTGGTATCTACAATAACGGTGAGTGTCCCCGTGGGGGTGAAGACGAGGAACAAACGTACAAATGAGAACGGCGGGAAGGATCGGTGACCAATCGGCCTGTGATCCAGTTAGTAGCATACCAACCCGATGTTACAAGCAAAGCCCACGGGAAATAACAGGCGGCTATGGCATCCTTCATCTCCTCCACAGTTTCCAGGTGAGGCAGAATAAGTCCGCCGGCCCCGGCGTCCAAGCACCATGCCTGAGATTGTCAGGTGGCATTCACAACATCGGTTCAGAGAGGACCCACCATATAATCAAATGCCTTTTTGCTAGGAACGTGAACAACTGTTTTTTTTGTTTGGCTAGGGGATGCCGAGCGTATGTAACACCCACCTGGGATGGATCATCTTTCCGCCGCTCTCGTGGATGATAATTTGAATACATTCTACAAGGTCCGTCGGAGACCATGCGGCGTGCTCTGCGTCCTGGAGCCAAGGCTTGAGTACATTGTCATTAATGAAAAAGAAGAGAGTGTAACTCACAATCCAGCACATATCTGCCCCCGTCACTGCCACTGTTTTTGCGACATGGCGACTCGGATAACTCAGACTAGTGCTGATGACGATCTGCCCCGACTTGAAGAGTGCTTGAAGATTGTTCGGTTGCTGACGCGTAGGTGCACGGTACTACGGTACTGGGCTTGAGTTGTCGAGTTGAGGGTAAAGCGTGGAGAAGGGTCACTCATTTCTGCTGCGGGTACAACTGGAGGGGGGGAAGTTCGAGTTGGAAGGTTCCCGCTGATTCGACGAACCTTTATAGCTGGCCAGAGTTTTGTGGGCGCAGTGTGGGCTCATGATCATGATCACCCGGCGTTTTGAAGTGCGTACCCTCCGCTTGGAGAACGAAACGGCCAATTCTGTTGGGGATTGGCTCTTCTATGGCCTGCGGTGCGCGCGTAAGGGACCGGCCACTCAAACCATGACAATTGAATTCCCGCTGTAACGCATAATGCCGTCTCGTTTCAGAACGCCATAAAAGCAACCGTGGTTCTTAGGGAGGGACGATCTTCCGTACACAGTATTTTTGACTGACCTTCAAACAAAAAGGGTGGGAAACACCTAGTCGCTTGAACCACCTATCAACGTGCCCCCAATTTGAAAATAATCCCGTACCGGCGTTGAATTACAAATTTACCGGATGACCGACACTGACTCCAATGCTTCGACAATCATCCCACAATCCCGGTCCACATCCACGCGCCAGGTTCCCCACCGCAATCCTCGCGGCCGGACGGCCATTCCATGGTAGCCCGGAGATATGAATTTGTTTCGAAGCGTTGAGTAGAGAAACAAGTTGCACATTCAGAGATTCCGAACGCGCACGAAAGAGCACCACCATGTAAATTTCGCTGAGGTCGTTGTTGGGAAGGAGTTCGTAAACAGTTGAACCGACGATGTATGAAGCGATGCGGCGGGCAAGAGCAATCTGGCGTTCGAGAAGCGAGCGGTACCAAATGCGCCCGTACGCCAAAAGGGAGGCGTAAACGGGAAGGGCCCGGAATCGGCGGCTGTTTTCGAGACCGAGGTTAAGTGGAGAGGGTATTGATGATGTTCTAGGCGTCAATAAATATGCAGCAGCCGGGTTCCTAAACACTGCTTTGCTGCAGCTCCAGATGCCTAGTGAAGAAGAAACCACAATCATAAGGGACGTTCAACAGTTTATGCGCGTCCCCGGTGATGGAGTCGGCGAGATGGAGTCCCGCGACGCCATCATTGAGGGCACTGTATTCTTCTGTAGGAGGCAGAATCAAAGCCTGGAGGCCGAACGCTGCAAAGTGATGAGAAGAGATACAGATACAAAAGAAGAGGTGGTTAGTACCTCCATCGACGTGGACCCATGCACCGTATTGATCAGCGAGAGTTCGAATTCGAGCCATTTCTGTCCCGTTGGTCGCAAACCGACCGGAGGCGACCTCTCCGGCGCTAATTGAGATAATAGTCTTTATGCCCGATCGAGACAAATTCTCGGCGAGAGCATCCAGGTCAAATTTCCATGGTTCATCTTTGCTGAGAGGAAGTAAGATAACGGAATCACGACCGATTCCGAGGATGGAAACCGCTTTATAGAGAGAAGAATGAGGCAACGTTGCGAGCACTTGTATATCTTGGACTGCTTGCTTGAATACACGCCTCAATCAGGCCGAGTTTAGCCACACTCGTGGGCGATGGGACACAGTTCCGACGCCCAGCCTCGGTGACGATGAATTCTCTTCCCAGTGCCATGCCTAATAGGTTGGACGCCGTGGCACCGGTCGTAAATATGCGGCCTGGGAATTGTCTTTCTTTGAACGAGAGCAGTTGCTGGAGTAAGCTAACAGGCGACTTGAATAGGAGTGTTGCAAATGAATCGAAAATTGACCTTAAAGTAGTGGCTTCTACGGTTGTCGCTATAGTATCCTGCGGGAGATGACTCTGGACGTTCTAGTGGAGTAAATATTGGGACAGAGGGAGGATACCTGACACCAGCACTTACTTGGTCGTAGGTTGCCGCCAGCCAATCAGCAAAAAGGGCTGCGTCGGTAACAGCTCCTGTTGTATATGCGTAATAATTGGGACAACGGCTGGATCCTTTGAGAAACGATTTGAATAGAGGCAGCCAGGGCGATAAATAGCTCCGACCTGTAAATCCAGGAGATATGTCATCCAGTATGTGCTTTTTCACATCTCCAAAGCCAAGGCCGACTGCTGGCAACGTAGGAATGAGGGAGGCCTTGGCGTGTTGAAGAGCCGCCTCGTCTGGAACAGCTTGCGACGCATCTGCACTCGAGAAATCGAGGTTGTTCATGATGGGAAATGGAAAGGATGGGCCATGAGAGTTTGGTCGTTCAGGAGAAGCCACCGGGAAGACTCGGTCCGCCATCGACGATGTGGTGGGAAGAAGGAAGTTCAACTTCTCGGGCCGCAGATTGCCGGCGCTTTTCCCGGTCCGCATCTGCACTGCATATGTGAGGCCCGAGGTTAGCCGAGGTTCTGTCTTTCCCTCATGCCTCTAAGCTTGAACGAGTCTGTCGCAGCTATAAACTCCAAGAAAACTGACAATACCGATGCTCTTCCTCCTCTCGAAGCAATAGCCCATGCTGAGGCCTCCCTGCCTGTTTCTCTCCCAGACAAGGGCATGGGACTAGAAGACATGAAACAGCATCTCCTCGACGACCTCCTACCTGCGTTCAATGGTCCGAACCAGAGCCCAAATTACTACGGATTTGTTACGGGTGGCAGTACAGAGGCGTCGCTGTTTGCTGATTACATTGTGAGCGGGTTCGACCAGAACGCGCAGGTGTTCGCGCCGAAGGAGGCTATTGGCGGCAGGGTTGAAGACACTGCGTTAAGGTCGGGAATTCCTTATCATACTACGGGGACCTTCTTTATTATTATGTTTGTCAGGCTACTTCAACAGCTTTTATGCATCGATGAGGCCGCTTTTCCTGGTCGAATATTCACCACGGGTGCAACTGGCTCTAATATTCTGGGATTGGCACTTGGTCGCGAATTTTCCGTGGCAGCGGCAGGACGCCGAAAATTTCCACCGTCGAGTCCGAGTGTCGCGCAGCTTGGGATTGTTCCCGCTTGTATGCGGGCTGGCGTCCGAAAAATCCAGGTGCTGACGACCGTCCCACATTCGTCTCTGACCAAGGCTGCATCTGTCGTCGGCTTGGGTACAAACACGGTCATTTCTCTTCCCTTTAGCGTGGACCAGCCCTGGAGGTTCGATCTCAACGAACTTGAACGGAAACTATCAGACTCGGACGGTACTGCTAATATCATCGCCATCAGCGCGGGCGAGGTAAACACCGGGCGATTTGCAACCTCCCGAGCGGAGATGCTTAAGATACGCGCTTTGGCCGATAAGCATGGCGCTTGGATCCATGTTGATGGAGGTACATTATATGCCAGACATTTAAACTGCCCACTCAGTCGATGTTTCAGCGTTCGGGCTCCAAGCGCGTGTCCTGCTTCCAAACGAGTCGTATAATACCATCATCGACGGTGTTGGTTCGGTTATCTTGGCGGACTCTATCACTGGCGACGCACATAAACTCCTCAACGTTCCATACGACTGCGGCTTCTTCTTCACTCGTCACCTCGAACTGCAGCAAGCTGTCTTCCAGAACGGCGCCGTCCCGATACCCGATCTCGGAGAGATACCCTCTGCCCATAACCTCGGGATCGAGAACAGTCGCCGCCTGCGTGCACTCCCGGTGTACGCATCCCTTCTTGCCTACGGACGAGTCTGGCACCGAGACCTCCTTGAGCGCCAAATTGAACTCTCACGCACCATCGCGGCCTTCATCGAACAATCGGAGCATTACGAGCTGCTCCCCAAGCTCACTGTCTCGACGGACATCTACATGATAGTGCTCTTCCGTGCACGCTCCCCGACACTGAATTCCGAGCTGGTGATGAAGTTGAACACTTCGCGGGCGATATACGTGTCTGGGACGCGGTGGGAAAACGCGCCTGCCACGCGGATTGCCGTGAGCACCTGGCGCGTCGATGTTGAACGGGATTCCGCTCGGGTCATCGCAGAGCTGGCAAAGGCGGTCACGGGTAGTAAGTAATGCGTAATGGACGGTATGTGCATTCTCTACCCTTGGGATCCAGAAAATAACACATACTTGGGTGGGGAAAACGTTGCGGCTGGTTTATAAATAATCACAGCACTCTTTCTGCAACGTCCCGCGAACACGATCATGATGACCAAGCTTTTTACTATTTTCACTCTCTGATCTCCAACTCGAAGTTTATTGGAGAGAGGAATCCTAAATTCCTCTCTCCAATAAAGTTCATCTCCACGGTCTTGTCCAAGCTCCTGATCTTCCTCGAGCCCACTTTTCTCTCTTCGCAGATCTACGGTCTACTCAGATTCCGCCACAATAGTCCTCGATGACTCGGCATCGAGGGACCACTTGACGCAGTCAAGCGAGCGCTTGAAGATTCGGAAGACAAGGAGTTCTCGCGTAATATCTTTTTCTCACACTCGATTCAGACACCTTTGTTTTCGCTCTGCACGGATGCCATGTGGCCTTATATTTGGAACATATCATTGTTCTGAAATGTAGATCTCTTGGGTTTCTCGATCTGGAAGCGCAAGGTCGTCTTTCGTATCGGAGTACCGCGGCAGGTATGTAGCGATTTCATGTCGGACCACCGCGGGAGGTACTAGGCCTCGCGATGGTGTCCACACCAGATAAGTGCAGTGTTCTCCCATAAGGGCTTATTAAGGGTAATTTTTTTTGTTAAGGCCTTAGGCCTTAAGTTTTTTTTTTGCCAGCATTTTTATTTTATTTTATACTATTTATTGCAATTTGCAAAAATAATGTCCACCTCGATCGTGGAAAATAAAAAGTTTTAGTTTTGGTTACGTCGGGCCGATAAGTAGAGTTCCGTTCAGAAATCACATTTCCTTGCAAATTTTGTGTCTGAGGTGTGGGAAAGGGAGGTAGATGATCTTCAGATGCTTCACTTGCCACAGCGAAGCAATGAAAGGCTGCAGGAGAGACTAATAAACATCCAACGCTTCCGGCCCGAGCTGCCCGAAACTAAAACTTTTTTTTTTGACAAATAGGGGTGGACATTATTTTTGCAAATTGCAATAACCAACAGGAGAGGGTGTCTATTCTGAGTAATCATCGCCGGAACCCTCCAGTTCACCACCGTCAGGCTCCTCCTCCCAATGCTCCGCGGCCAAAAACTCCATGAGAAGCTGCTGCCGAATAAAAGCTTGACGCGGCACGTCTCCCGGGGGCTGCGGAATTTTACCGTCACTCGGTGAAAAAAGGCCGAGAGCTAGGATTTCTTGGGCGGCATAAGTCAAAGGTGTCGTAGACCCCGCGGTGGTCTTGCTCGTTCGGATCACATCTTGATTCCATGATGCCATCATTAAGCCTTCATTAAGCCTTCAGAAGATTCTCCGCCGTTGTTAAGCCTTAGTATTAAGGCCTTATTAAGGGTTAACTCAAGTTAAGGCTTAGGCCTTAAGGAAAACACTGGATAAGCGCGAATTCGGTGACCGTGTTACTGTAGTGTTTTGACCAAGTGTTCACGAATTCCGGAAAAATCGATGTTCGAGATGGCCGATAAATTTTGTTTTGATTTAAGACGATTTTTGCACACATCAAAAAAAATCGGGTGTGACTGTGACGTGAATACTTGGTCGAAACATTACAGTAATGCCCGCAGCTTCCATTTGATGCCAGTGCTGGGGGATAACGACTCGAGTCACGTATAAAACCACTTCGCGCCCGATTAGGTTCCTTTGGTACCGACCAGCACCACGCGCGTCAGTAGAATTTATTCCTCCTCCTCCTCCGAGCGCACGCACCGTATACAGCCTCGTACTCTTTCTCCGCTATCCCGCCATCGTTCTCCCGATCTTTTCGACGATCAGGGCAATGTCAGAGTCAGGTTGTATTTGGCAAGTATGAAAATTCCGCATTTGGACTCCTTTGTTCTGTATCATAATCACAAGAAAACGGACGGGGCAGCCTGAGTGTTTCCTCAAAATGCATTGGTTTTGAACAAGATCTTCAAATTGTGCGCCGACTGGCGCTTCGGATGCATTAAATTGTGACTCCACAGGGGAGATCTCGCAACAAGGAGTGAACTGGGACATCGAGGGCAAACCGGTTGGCCATTTTTCTTTCATACAGTTGTCTACTTGACTTTGCAGCTCAAGGGCAAACTCCGCGCAGAAGTCGGGGACGGACTAACAGGAGGAACATGAACATTCGTTGTGAACTAGTTCGTTGGTATTGGAAGATAATCATATCTGTAACCCCCGAGGACCGCTCGCGTCACTTTCTTCCAGAGTCCGGTGTCCTTCTCCCATATTTGGTCGCTGAGCGTCGTAGCGGGAATTTTTGCGGTGATTTCCCGCAGATGGGCAAGAGAGTTTGCGGGGGTCGGCCGTTCGTGTGGATTCGTGGCAGTCATATCCGTTGCAACTGGGCGGAATGCCTCGAGGGCAGGATACGCCTAAGGCGGAGGTTATTCGTTCAGCAGGAGAAGTGTGAGGAGATAAATGTATAGACATCAATTAATTTGTGCACCGTTAGACCAAGCTGGAAAATGTCGACCATGAACGGGTTGTAGGATACTTTGTCGGACAATTCCGGGATGTCCGGGAACGTTCTCAGGGTTTCACAATGGAGCGCGGTGTCTCTGCCGTTTGGGAAGTACAACGACAAGCCGAAATCAATGAAATAGTAGTTCACTGGCAGGACAGTGCAACGATTATTCCAAGCAAAGAGGCCGTGAAATCCCGTGTGCGTGCGCGGCTTACTGAAATGTGATCCGTTTGGGACGACTCGAGACTCGTCCATCACCATGTTTTGAGGAGCAATATCACTAATGAACCCCATTTAAGTGGGTTGCAACTGTGGATGGTGGGAAGGCTCACAAGTGAGCAATATTGAGCTCATGCATGAATTGTAAACCCTACAGAGATTTGAGTGCGAGAGCGTCGCGTATGTGAAATATAATACCTCCATAAACTGGCTCACAGCGTCCACAAATTCATTGCGACAATGGAAAGGCGGATAATTGAATACACGGCAGTAAGGCATAACCAGGAAAGACCAAGGGGTATGGGGCATCTGAATAATTTCAAAGATTGGGATTGTTCGATTCCGGGGGTCTGCACGGGCTGAAGGGGTGACAAGATACTTGATGATGGCCATCTCGTCGCCGTCAGTTTCAATGCGTTTCAGAACGACCTTCTTGCCGTCCTCTGTGCGTGTGGCGTCAAGAACTTGGTCCTAAAAACCAAGTCAATTCTATGTTGAGTAACAAAGGGATGAATTAACCTGGTACACTGCAAGGGAATCCTCGTATTCGTGGTAGAAACTTCGGTGTACCGTCCATGAAGGTATCCAGTCAGGGTGATAACGCGCTCGTAATTCGTAGCCGCGGCTCGAAAGGAAGGGTTGGAAGTTAACCCAGGCTTTCTCACTGCGATGTAGAGGGGATTTCTCCGCTCCGGGTGGTGAGGATTTGTCCATTTCGAGACGAGTGGGTAGATATCAAGATCAATCACATTGTGGGTCCGTGCAGGCGTCTCGGAAAGTTCCACGTTGATCTGATGAATCAGAAATTGATTGATGAGCGTGGATCTCAAACCCAAGAGGTGAGCGATCGGCCAGATCTTAACACAGACCTCGTTGACAAGCCCCCCAAATGGGGAACCCCGACGCCATCACCGATTTTCAGCTTGCTGATTCCTGGATTTCTTGCTGCGACTTTCGTTTGCCCCCGATAGCTCCAAGATTTGGCAAGCCCCCCCATTTTCATATATTATGCATCGATCTACCACCTCAGAAGATTTTATGGCGGAGAGTAAAGCATACAATAGATTTAACAAATATTTGATGGATGGTCTATTTCTTCGGCGATTCCGGGCAGAACGAAAGAGATGACGCAATGAAGCTGACATGTGCTCCCGAAATCTTTGCGAAAGGGCCGGTCCGGAGGACCGATTGGTGGCTGTACCCCCCCCCCCCCCCCCCCCTCTGACAGCTGTCCGAAAATCGGAGGTCTGTGTCAGGGATTTTTATTCCGCTCACCTCTTGCTCAAACCTTCAAGATCTACTCAAGATCTAGTACTACCATGACTCGCTGGTGCCTCGGTTCACATGCTTCAGCCTGCAGTCGTATAAAAGGGCCTTTTCTCCCGTACTCCTACTCGCTATCCCGCCCGTCGTTTTTCCAAGTTTCGTGTCCTCAGCTTCCGTACAAACCAACATTACTCGACTGAAATGGTGCGACCACGTATTCGTTTACCAACGAGGTGCTCATAAGTAGACTTCCAGAGCTTCCTTTCCAATGACGTCCTGCCCGACGGAGACTATCGAGAAATTAAACAGAGAATCGACAACTACATCTGGGAGATCGAGTTCGCCGAAAGAGACCAGGACCTTCGAAACGATAGCGTCGAGAAATTTGCGAAGTTTGTTTCACTCCCGCCACGCTCTCCTTTGAATCTCACGGCTATTCCTTCTCACAGGTATTTAGAGAGATTTCATCACTGTGAACCAGGTCTCAGGAACTGGATCTACTCCACGATGAACAGTGCTGTTGCGATCAAGGCCAACGAGGACCTAACAGAGCTCTGGACTGCATACAAGGCAAGTCGTATAACAAAAATGGCCTGTATACTAGGAAACTCATAACAGTTCAGAAGAAATCGATGGCAGCGAAGTTGGCATCTCCCGTGCGCCGGTCGAGTAATTATCTGATTATTATTTTTCATCTCAGACGCGGTCGCACCCAAAGGCCGAACCCAGCGCCGTACGCACCTCTGTTCATCCTTTTCAGCATAACCTCTCAACTTTATGCCATTCAGTCCTATCGACTTCAATACACCGCGTACGAGCGAGGGATAGCGAGTGGCTTGCATTATCTTGAACTACATTTTACTGATGCCCTCCAAGTACTGCTCCTTGGGGCGGCAATTATGACGCCTCGTCGTTCGTCCTCTGTTCACTTCGCGTACCTTGCTCACGTCTTCGATTAGTTTGATGCGTGGGCGCGCTGCGCCGCCTGCTAGCGCGCAATCGCCCTTATCGTTCGTTCTCTCTTCACTTCGCGTGCCGTGCTGACGTTTTGAATTAGTTTGCTGCGTGGGCGCGCTGCGCAGCCCGCTAGCACGCAACCGCTGCACAGCAGCCCGAGTTCCGCGAATTCTAGGAACTCCAACGAGGTTTTCAGTTTTCACGGCAGCTCTGGCCACAAGTGAGGTGACACCTCGCCTCCTTCATAGCATACATCTCACTCTTCACGGATCCAGCTCGGCAGCAGGTAGCTACCATAGTCAACCAAATCGTCTTCTCTATCCGTCAGTTTTCTATCTCTCTATTATTCGATGTTATCTCTTATGTGTTCTGCTGGTAGTGCCATGCAAATGCCACCGCCGCCACCGCCTCCCCAGCAACCGCAAACTCAGTGAGTATCCTTGGTGACTTTTGCCCATCCGCTGACCCATTTACACAGGTACTACGCCGTTGACCCTTTCCCGCGGGGCCCTGTTGACTCGCAGGGTCAGGGTCAGTACTTTGCAGGCCCGGGGTTACCGTACCCACCCCACAGTGGGCCGTGGCGCGGCCATGGAGCTCAACAAGGTCAAGGCGGACCATATCATCAGTAGTCGTCTAATAAGTTAACTGCTGTCTGATTCCTCGACTCCTCGCGATCCCCGTCACGACAACCAGGCATATTCCAATTCAGCCTTTTCGGCAATGTACTATTACGATCTTGCGTCCTTCATCTTGTATCTCTCAGATAGAATGCATTCATTTTGTTCGACCAAGAAATGCACAAGAAAGTCAGGTTGGAGAGGCATCGAGGTGTCTCGCATTCGGTTGAGCTGGCACAATTGGTAGTATGCATTACTAATGCAAAGTCCTCAGAGCAGGATCAAGGGTGCTACTAGATATGGTCTGTCAGATTTTGTATCCCCCAGGTTGGAACTTGGAACCGTGGGAATCCTGGTTTGATGTTGTCGGCCATCACAAAAAATTGGTTCAGTCGGATCAGACACATCATGGCCATGGTGACCATTGCTGAAACGAACTCTGCTTCAGCACCTTCACCAGCCAACGCAAAATCCCCGAATTTCTCCATGTCGTCTTCTTCAGCGCCATTTACCGAGTCTGAGTGGTCCCAGTGGCCTGTGAGAGGTATCGGACCCGGGGAAAAATGCATAAAAGACGCTAAACTGTGCTCTTGCCAATGCCACACATTCAACCATGCAGAATTCCGCACCAGCACCGTCCCGGGCATAGGACGTGGACGTTTCGGCGCTTGAAGCGGGGCACATCGCCATCCCCATGGCGCTGTACATTGAAGGCGCCTCGCCCACGGAAATCGTGCATCCGGCACTCCGCGAGTGTGGTGTTCGACCTTGGCATCCGGCACAATACTACAACCCTTCCTCCTGCTGGGCAGGGCGTGACCGGCAAATATGCCAGTGAAGGTGGCCCAGGACGTCTCGGAAACGGTGGCCTCGATCCTGCGGTCGTCGAGACGGTTATTCTCAGCCGTCTCCATTTCGACCAGTGCGTAGTAAATCCAACTTAAGTTATTCTGGCCTGTGAAATCCGAAGGCCAATTAGCATCGGCGACCACTCTGCCTTTACGCGCGCGCCTTTCGTCCTCGGTGGAGCTAGAGAACACGCTTCCTCATGCCGACCGAATTTAGCATGCCCATTCGTCCCTTCCCGCGCCTTCGACTAGGCGACGGTAGCTTGTTCCTTGTAGACGCAGCAGGACACATGGCGGGGCACGTCAATATGTTTGCGCGCACGTCTGCCGATGGCTCGTGGATCTACCTGCAGCGGCACCGTTGGGGAAGTGCCCGATCCGCGAACGCCTGGAGCTATGATTTGCGCTCATGTCGACACATCGAGCAGTTGCGGCGCTGATGAAGGTACAGTGTCCAGGTGCTTATGGCCCACGATTATGAGGCAAATAAAGGAAGCGAGGTGTGCTTTCTAACTCCTCCAAATGTAATGTAGCGTGGGCAATTAATCCTCCTCTTCCTGCTAGACTCTCACCCGCCCGTCCTTCGTCGTCCTATCGACATAATCCGGCTGGTTTCACCCTCCATCCGGCATGGCGAACGAAGCCCAGGCATCCAGGTCCGCCAGGCTCGCCCTGCAGACGTGTCTTCCCTGGCCGATCTACTCGTCGCAGCACCGGATGACGGGAGCCTCTACCAGTTCCCCCACATCCTGGAACACCCGGCTGACATGCACAAACTCCACGTCGGATGGCTCCGTCAGGCGGTCTGGGATCCAACAATACTAGTACCTACTAGTACTGTTCCGAGTGGCTGTCGTTCTGGCCGAGGGAAAGGAGAAAGTCGTTGGCCATTCCAGCTTGTCGAGGCGGGAGTCGATGCTCAATCTGGTGGGAAGTCCGAATGGTCCAGCTTCATGCAGTCGAGCCTGCTGCCGCGGCGGATCCTGAACCCGAAACCGACACCAACAGTTCGGCGGAGCCATCCAAGGCTCTTGTCCCAAACAAAGCGCACACGGCTGCGACGAAAAGAGGGCGAGCATTGGTGTCTTCGAACCCTAGCCAGGCTACATCCTGCTACGAGCTCGGCGGCCTGGCGCGGGAACCTTGAGGTTCGAGTTGAGATTCGAGAATGAAAATTGAAATTGTATACACTGCAACACATCCTGTTATATACCGCGATACACCAGGAATGATTACCTTTAAAGCAACCGTCTTGCCGACTTCGGGAAGGCTCGGGAGACGCGCGTCAGTCTCGTGACCGTGATTCCCTTTTGCAGACTCCAACCTCGATGGCACGTATCGCGAAGGTCCTCGGTTCCCAGCTAACCCACCCTTAGGATACAGACCCACTCGCCGACAGTGTTCCCCCGCGCCACGCCATCGAGTCTGACGAGGAAGAGGACGAGTACAACCCCCTCCGGCCCCAGCCAAATCTATCCACGCAGATCGACATAAAGCTCGTCGGCACCGTCGCGAATGTTCCTGCGCCTGGTCTGCTCATCGCAACCGGTAGTGTAGGGAAGTACTGGGGCCGTGGTGTGCAGCTGGGCGAACAAATCGCGGCCGTGATGGTGAACAAAATCCAGGTGGGTGCGATGCGCGTTTGGTGGAGGTGTATTGAGATGCGCAGGTTGGACTGTTATTTCAACCCTCCTGGACGAAGTCAGTGATCCTGGTGTCCGAGGTGACGACGCGGTTACCGCTGTGGGCCATGCACCCATATGCCCGCGCTGTCCTCGACGCAATTCAGCCACAAAAGTAGGTCAAAACGCTTCTTGTGCTGCAATATGACGCTCAACATCTCAGTATCGCCTTGCTCGACACCTACGCCGTCCCCTCGTACATCTCCGACGCGCGCATCGCCTTCATTGACGCCCCCCTCCGCTACCTCACCACCGGCGCACCGCCGTCTGCCTTCGTATGTCCGCAATTATGTATAAATAAATAACCTTGGACTAACTCGACGCACAGACCTCGCTCGCGCAACCCTTCGCGGCACCAAACCTCATCCAATCCACGTCCGCCGCCTTCGTCGCCCTTCGGGCTGAGCGCATAGCCACCGCCGCTCTGGTGCTCGTCCCCGCGGAGCAAGTAACGCCGCCCGCCCCACGCGATCTCGCGCCCAGTGATTTCTCCCACTGGAATGACCCCGCGCCGTGGACGGCCGCTCCCGTTCGTACTGCACATGCACTCCTTTCGGCTGCACTCGGCGAGCAGGTTACCGCATGGACTGAGCCCGCTCCGGAGAAGCCCAGTGCCGCACAGACGCGAAAACGGCCCACTGAGACGGAGGTGGGGATGTACATTTAGGAAAATCTTGTGCTTTAACTGTGTAATAATACATGCTTGACCTCTACCAAGCCTAACCGCGTAACGCACAACACCATCGATCCCCTCTAGCATCAGGTTGGGCTTCGGAGGAACCCAATCCGTGGTCTCGTACTTGTCCTTGGTTAACTCGGGTCAAGGTGCATCGGCGCCCAACGGCAACCATGACTACACTCACCACGGCGTCTGCGCCTGCTTCCACCCTGACCCTGAGCTCGTTCGACCGAGTGCCGTTGTTCTGGGGTGTGTCTATCATGTTTCCCTTATCCATCGCGCCCCTCGACGACAGCGTCGACGTATGACTGCAGCTGAGCCACGGCATCGTCGACAAGTTCTTAAACTGTTGCCGTGGAGCTTAAGGTTCCGGCTCCCTCCACCTCAGGGTAAGCATGCTCGAGTGTCAGGAACTTGACTATCGCTCACCTCTTGCGACAGCCTCAAAGAGTTTCACGAGAAACTGATGGAGGAGGATGACGCGGACCTGCTCGCCCGCTCGTACAGTCCACGCACACTGGGGAACGACGCTCCAAGGGCGGTGCCAGTTCGCAGCCCTGTCGAGACCAAGGGAGACGACCCGCTGTTCCTCGCGGTCGGGGGTGCACGCGTTCTAACGCGTCTGTGACTCCACGCACAGCGTCTGTTTATACGGACACGTCAAAGGAATAAAACCAATGAGGTAGATATACTTAGTGAGCGATGTTTTAGTTTGCTGTAAGTAGATAATTATGCGACCAGAGCCTTGACCTGCTTTTTAATCCTCTGGCTCTGCAGACTTCCCCTCCCCGCCATCTTCCCGAAAATAACGACCTTCCCATTCTCACCCGCCCGCCCTGTGCGCCCCGCCCGATGTAAGAAGTCGACCATACTCCGCGGGTCGTCCACGATGAACACATGCTTGACGTCGGGGGAAAAGTCCAGTCCGCGCGAGAGGAAAGACGTCGTTATCATGACGTGCGGCACGTTCATCGGGTCGTTCTTCACTGCTGGCGGCTCGTTGCCCTGCTTCATGATGGGGACCAGCGCCCGCGGCGCGGCCTTAACCTTCGCTTTCACAGGCATCTTTTCCTCTTCCTCTTCCTCTGCGTCTTTGTCCGCGACCCACGACGAGCTCCAATCGTCGAGCGGCTGTTCGGTGGCCTGGCGCCCCGGTAGCCTGATGAACCCTTCCAGATGCTTGTTGTTCCCCCGCTTCCGGTTATCGCTCTTCGCGGAGAGGGGGATGTTCTTGATGCCCTTCTCCTCGAGGAAGGTGCCGAGGTCCTCGACGTGGCTGTTCTTGTTGCAGAAGATCAGCACCTTGCTCATGTCGCCGAGACTCTCCGGCCCAGGGCCAAGTCCGTCCGCTGCATCCGCCGCCCACACTTTCCGCAAACGGCGCTCAATGTCGGCGCTCTTGTTCCCGCCGGACCAGTTCACCCACTCCGTCTTGAGTGATTTCGGGAGGTGGTGGAGGTTGGGAGAGACGAGGCGCAAGAGGGACGGGTGGTATGCGTTGAGGTACTTGGAGAGCCAATTCGGAACCGAGGCAGAGGTGAGGAGAAGATTGAATGGGTAATTGAGCGGGGGTGATGACCGACGGGCCGCGTTTCACGACGATTTTGCCCGGTGCCTTCTCGTTCTCCGTTTCCTTCTCTTCTGCTGTTTTTGCCTTTTCCTTGCCGCGGGACGAGAGAGGTACGGGCTCAGCCTTGGGGGGCATAGGGGCCAACAACCCAATAGGTAGGGTGATGAATGGAACTTCGTGTCCTCGGGCCTTCGCGATATCTGCTAAGAGCATTCTAGTCGTCTCCTGGAAGTCGGAGTCTGCGGGAAAACATCAGAATGGTCGAATAATAACACAAGTAATAAAACTTCACCGAAAAGCACGTCTGCCTCGTCGACAATGACCCATTCGACTTCCGAGAGTCCCATTTCGGGAGAGGAGCGCCACTCCCCGACCCCGGGGACTGAATCTCTACCGCGCCGGCGTTTCGGGCCCTTATCCTTGCTGTCGGCGTCCTGAGCGAGGTCCCCTTTCGCCTGCTCCCTCTTTTCCATCTCGTATATCGCAGCAGGCCCACCCGCAAATTCCACATCCCTATCCCATCCCCGGCCTCTAACCATCTCCATAAGCTTCATCGGCGTCCCAACGACAACATCAACAGGGAAGGCCGACGTCCCAGGGCCCGTCTCCTTCACCTCAAACTCCCCCATCGCCCCGTCGTCCGCAAACGACATGAGTGCCTTCATCCGCCCCGCGCTGCTGCCACGCCGCCCGCTTTTCCCGGCCGCTGCGCGCTCCTCCGCGGCGGGGCGCGTAGGCAGATTGCGCCGCGACGCACACAGCACACGCAGCTTCACCTCGTGCACCAACGCCTTCGCAGTCGCCGACAGCTGCCTTGCGAGCTCGTGAGTCGGCGCGAGAACCAGCGCACGCGGGTTAAGCCCGCGCTTCGACGCAATAGGAGTCGCGGCGTTCTCCGCGAGGCGCCGCACCTCGGAGACTTTGAGCGCCTGAAGCATGGGCAGCAAGTACGCGATGGACTTGCCGGAGCCGGTCTCTGAGGCGAGAAGGTACTCTTTGTAGGGCTGTGGTTCCGCGACCGTGCTCACTGCCGTCGAATCTTCCCCGGGAGTGTTCTCCTGCCCCGCCGTCCAGGGGTCGACGAGATACTTGAGACTGAGAGCCTGGATTTTGGTGGGGGTCGCGAACTTGTCAAGTGAGTTAAGCACACAGTTGACAAGGCCAGGGAGCAGCGGTGGAGACGTGAATTTGGTGGGGAGGTCATTGCCGAGGTCCATTCTGGGGCTGTATGCTGAGGTGGTAGACGCTGTTGCGGGATCGGCCTTGGTGACTATGGGGACGTTATTTCGCCCGAGGATGACGGCGTCATTAGAAAATAGTGATTTTTCGTGTTCTGCAGGCGCTTTCCTGGGCAGTTTTGGTTTTGGTGGCGGCGGCGGAGGCTTTGGAGGAGATTTTGGGACAAAGGGAGTGGGCGCCGCTTTACGATTCTTCAGGGTAGAAGAGGGTAACAGCTCATCTATTTGGTCATCTATGATTCGTAGGTCCATTGCTCTTTGGTATGGTTGATGAGGGTCTGGGGATTCCAGGCGTTTCCGCGGCGAGTCCTGAGATCGCCATGCAGGTTTTTCCCGCGACTCCGCCCGAGCTGGACGAAATTCGTCATACTCTGAGATTCGCGCTTTATTAGCGTCAACAGACGCTGTTTTGCGCGGAGACTGTGATCCAAAAGGGATTTTGGACGATGAAGCTCGCGAAGAAGGTCGATCATCGGTGGCTCGGACATTCGTCGCAGAACCATGCCCGTCATCCTCAGGGTCTCGCAGGCCAAAGGGGGTCTTCTGCGATGAGACCCGGGGTCGAGGCAGCGGGGGCGAATCGCGATCTTCCTGGCGCTTTCCGAACGGTGTGCGCTGAGGAAAAGCGGCAGTGCCGTTCAATGAACGGTCACCGCGATCGTCTCGCGACGCGTTGTCGGGATGGAACCGTTGGAGAGATGGAAAGCGCTGCCTCCCGTAAGCGCGGCCGGATACACCGTCCGCGTAATCAGGCGGAGGGCCTTCCGGACGCGCATACAATCCTTCCCTACGCGTCTGCGTGGATGGTTCTCCGTGGCCGTGGCCGAGGCCGTATGACTGAGGACGATCTTCCCGCAGGCCCATCTGAGACCCTCGGTGGTCGCCTCCACCGAAGCGGCTCGCGGACCACTTGCCCGTCCGGTCAGTCCAGTCCTGCGTACGACGCCGAAAGGATGGATTCCGTCCCACGGGCGAATCGCCCTCTGCTCGCTCTGCTTCCGTATGTGGTACTGTGTCGCGCACGAATGCTGGGACTTGTTCGCGCTCTGGTTTTGGTTTGCCGCGGCGTGTCAGTGCTAGAACGAGGGTCAATGAGGGAAAATTGGACAAGGACGCAATCGTGCACACCCTTTGACGTTGACTTCCGGGGAGCGGCATCGTCGACTCTCTTTGGTGGATTTCTGTCCTCTACCTCGGGGAGTGCTAGTGAAGTACAGGGTAAGCAGCAAAATATTTTACCGAGGGACAAGACCAACCTGTTGTTCTGTTCTTCTTCCACTGGTTCTTTGGGGATGAGTGAAAAAGGGCGGTCAACACACCCTCGTGAGCACAAGTGCACGTCTGCGTCGTGCGGCGTACCAGGAGGCTCATTCAAGTCGACAAGCTAAATTTTTGCAACGACACCCGGGCCGGTCACATCGCGAATCTTGTCACGGTTACAGAGCTCGCGGAAATATCGGCCGGGACCAGAATGAAATCTCCCACGGTTCAAAATACATTCAACGCCGGTGTATTCGAAGGAACTCGGATGTTCGGTTGCCTCGCAGTGCGTTGGTCATCTATCAAATAGAACTCGGAAGAGGTACCGCGCCGATGGGTCTAAGTAACCGGACTTTTCAACTTGACTGAACGGGACCGGCCTAGTAGCCATTCGAAAGCCCTTGGCGAAACGCGACACACAGGAATGGCGTTGAGGCGCGTTGTTGACTGAATGAGTCCGACCTGGTGTAATGTTAATACAGCCGGACGGGGAAGAACCGAGAGGAATTTTGTCAACCAACAACGGAGGTCGAAGTTGAGCGTGGCTTGAGCTCAGCCGGGTTACGTCGCAGCGAGAAGGTTAATTTGGTCAAGGTGCCTATAAAGTGGCTGGCCAATTTGGCTGGTGTCACCAGAATTCTCTCTGTACATAAAATGAGTATCCCGGCCCCACGATTCACATTCGCCGACTCGGCCGCACAAGCCACGTATCGCGCGCCTACGCTCCAGCACTCGAGTAAGTAACCTCTAGAAAGTCTTCAGCTCAGGAAAGGTCGTCATCGGGAAAGGTCGTCATCGGGAACTGTCTGACCTATCTTTCGAGACGGGGCAGATTGGTGTTGGATTGCGAGTTTAAACTGCAAACGCGCGCCAAACTCCACTGATCATGACAAAGGGACACCAGGATGCAGAGCACGTCGCATGGTCGCCGACTGCACTGGTAGAATGTATCCAGGTCATCATCCACGAAAGCGGAGGCAAGATCATCCCCGGTTGGTGGCACTACAGGCGCGTCGGTCTCTGCTAACGTTGTCCGTGTTCCTAGCAAGACGGCCTTCCATTATATGGCGAGTCTTTGCAAATGAACTCGCGGATCGCCAATAACACTTTTTAGGCATGGTGTTTGAACGCCGGGGCCGGAGGGATCATCGTACCTCACTTGGAAACTGTGGAGGAGATGAAGGAAGTGATAGCTGCCTGTCGCTTCTCGTGAGAGTATGTGCAACGTGAAATGCTGCCCACCTATTTTGAATATGGGCAGCCCTATTGGACACAGGTCGTTCCCGCCGTTCACATTCGTAATTCTTTCTTTACCATCTTCGGAAACACGAATGCTCACCTTTATGACCATAGCTACCGGGAGTAACGGACAGGACGCCGGAGAACGAGACCGTATTTTCACTGGCCAACAAATACGTTGCAATTATTCCGCAAATCGAGTCGAGACTCGGCATAAATAATTTAGAGGCAGTCATGCAGTTGGACGAATTTTCCGCGTTCATGATCGGAGGTGATTTTTTTACAACACGTCGATGCTCACGAATCTGAACATTGCCTGCCAGTCAGCGATCTCCGCCTGAACATGCGTTTGCCAGCTGGGTCGGGGGGACGAGTCTGAATTTTTCGCGGCCTTCGAGAAGGCCACCAAACTATCCAAGGAGCGCAACATCCACCTCCTCGGCATAGCTGTTGGGGACGAGACGGTCAAGGGTTCAGAATTCTCGCTGTCTGCATGGATCTGTACCAGGTTGGGTTGGGGGTGATGCGCGCAATTTCAGGAGCTCGAGCGACCGTAGAGACACACATGCAGGCCTGCCACATCGGTATGAACGGCCAGGTGAAGCAAGAGAAGTAGGTGCCGCGTTGAACAGATGTGTTTTCGGGACCAATGTTGAGCCCATAGATATAATGACCTCGCAGTAGTAAGAAAAACCCCATAGAATCTCACCAGTGAGCGCTCCGAGGTCTAGGCTTAGCTACAGACAGGCTTCAATTCGGTCGGCGTCGCACATCCTGAAAGAAAGGCGTCACCGTGCTTTTGGGTCCGTTGACAGATCGGTGCCAGAAAAAAAAATCGAGCTAAGCTAGCGAAAACAGTCAGATTTGGTTGAGTTCAAACTTCTTCAAGTGTCGCGGTCACGGTGCGAGTGACGGGAGGAAAAATGCGGAAAGCAGTTTATCCGCTCCGGCCCGATACCCGCGATCGCCCTCCTTCCCCGCATTTAAGTGCCCCGCACGCCCTGTCCTCCGAACCACAATGTCCACCTCTACCCCCGCGCTCTCCATCCTCCTCCTCAACGGCCCCAACCTCAACCTCCTCGGCACGCGCGAGCCCGCAGTGTACGGCTCCGCCACGCTCGCGGACGTCGTCACTGCCTGCACCGCGCTCGCGTCGGGCGCGGGCGCACAATTCGAGGCGTTCCAGAGTAACCACGAGGGCGAGCTCGTGGATCGGATCCAGGCTGCAGGGAGGGAGGGCGTGGATGCTGTTGTCATCAATCCCGGTGCGTGCGCGTCTTGCGGTTCTCTCCTTTTGTGAGATGAGACGAAATTGACGGAGACGCGACCAGGCGCATACACCCACACCTCCGTCGCCATCCGAGACGCCTTCCTCGGCACGGGCATCCCCTTCATCGAGGTGCACATCTCCAATATCCACGCGCGAGAAGCGTTCCGACACCATTCGTACCTGTCGGACAAGGCGGGTGGCGGTTATTGCGGGCTTGGGAGTCAAGGGATACGGTGCGTCTGGCTTTTTGGTCCGCTATAAGGGAACGTTTGTTGATTCGGATTTCGCAGAATACGCAGTGCAACACGTTTTGTCGACCTTCAAAAAGAGGGTAGTAGCGCAATAATAAAGGGGATAGCTACCTAGTTCTTGATGATATCCAGTGCGACAAATGAGTTTCCGAGGCGGAAGAGGATTTCGAAGAATAAAATAAAATTTTGAAGGGAAACTTTACTTTACACCGCGCCCGGCGCCTCGACAGGTAATCTAACGCCCAAGTTATCCGGTACGGCGTGCGTGTCGTCCACCTCGCTCGCCAATAGGCCGCCAAAAGCGACGTTGCCGTGTTGGGCGCGGAAGGCGTCGATGCGGGCTTCGACCTGGGTGGGTGCGGTTAGTAAATGTAGTCAGAGAGATAGGGAGGTGAGAGGCATACCTCGGGTCTGAAATGGCGCATGAGCCCCTGAATGGGCCACGCGGCGGCATCGCCAAGGGCGCAAATCGTGCGGCCTTCGACTTGTTTACTGTGGGAGGACGTGGTAAGCATTGGCTAGGGTATGGAGAAATAAAAACAAGACGAGGGAAGAAAACGCAAACGCACGTCAGCTCGAGGAGCATGTCGATCTCGCGGCGGTGGCCGCGGCCCTCGACCATGCGGTTCATCATGTTCATCATCCAGGTGGTGCCCTCGCGGCAGGGCGTACATTGGCCGCAGGATTCGTGTTTGTAAAACTACAGTCGGTGTCAATACGAGCCGGTAAAGGTATGAAAATGTTGGAGGCACATACCGAGGAGAAACGCGCGATGGCGGCGATGATGTCGGTGGACTTGTCCATGACGATGACGGCGCCTGTACCGAGGCCAGACTGCGCGTCTTTGAGCGAGTCGTAGTCCATCCTGGTGAGAAGTTAAAGCACGAGGAGGGAGGGAGGAGCACCACACTCACAGCACCTCCTCGCACTTCTTGATCGGCAGTACGGGGACGGAGCATCCACCGGGTATGATGCCCAACAGGTTATCCCACCCACCGCGAACACCGCCGCAGTGCTTCTCCACCAGCTCGCGCAGCGGGATGCTCATCTCCTCCTCTATGACGCACGGGTTGTTGACGTGCCCGCTGATACAGAAGAGTTTGGTCCCCTGATTGCGGTCGCGCCCAAACCCAGCGAACCACGGCGCACCGCGGCGGCAGATGGTCGGTGCGACGGCAACGGTCTCGACGTTGGCGACGGTGGTGGGACAGCCGAAGAGTCCGACGTCGGCGGGGAAGGGCGGTTTGAGGCGCGGTTTGCCCTGCTTGCCCTCGAGACTCTCGATAAGGGCGGTCTCCTCGCCGCAGATGTACGCACCCGCGCCGCGGTGGACGTACACGTCAAAGGCGTAGCCACTCCCGCACGAGTTGGGGCCGAGGAGACCGTCTTTGTAGGCTTCGGCGATAGCTTGCTCGAGGTGGTTGGCCTCTTGGATGAATTCGCCGCGGATGTAGATGTAGGCGGCGTTGGCGTTCATGCCGCGGCCAGCGACGAGGCAGCCCTCGACAAGTTTGTGAGGGTCACCGCGCAGGATTTCGCGGTCCTTGCATGTACCGGGTTCGCCCTCGTCTGCGTTGACGACTAGGTATCTTGGTCTGTGCGGTGTCGGTACGGACCAAAAAGGAATAGGGGTCTGAGACCGACCGTTTATCGGCCTGCCAGTTGGGCTTGTTCATGAAGCTCCACTTGAGGCCACTAGGGAACCCAGCGCCGCCGCGTCCGCGCAATCCCGATGCTTTGATGGTGTCGATGATCCACGAGTCGCCTTTGGCCAGGATATCTTTTGTACGGTGCCAGTCGCCGCGGGACTGTTCTGCGGTGAATATTACACGCTGCCAAGGGATTAAATGGCTACCTTTGCGCCCTTGAGGCCGTGGTCGTGGCGGCAGTATGCGTTTGTGAATATACGGTCCTGGTCTTTGAGACCGCCATAGCGGCGAACGGGGGGGTCGGCGACGGTTGCGAATGCGCGTATCCGCCCCGACGCAGAGCGCAGGGCGGCGCTGGACGACGACCTCGACGCCGTCAACATCGTCGGGAACAACTTTAATGGCCCCTTGTTTGCGCAAGTTGCGAGTCAAAGCCTTTCAACTCTAACCACCACAGGCTCAGAAACTGTTTAACTTCAAATCTCGCCACCGCAAGCATATTTTTCTTCTGCGTCTTCGAATTCAAGTCGAACTATGCGACGACTGGGCCGCCCCCCACAAATAAATTTACAACTTAGTTCTGTGGCCCCTCACCTCCAGGGCGATGAATGAGGGTGATATGTTCGCAGCGGTCTCGGCGGATTTTGGGGTGCCGAAGGTTCTTGGAACCTTTGAAGTCTATAACGAAATGAAGGGTGATAGTTGAACAACTTCACTGGTTCAATTCATGTGAAGGCTTGGAACATATTTCACGACAGCGCAGATAATCGTCCCAAAGAACGACGAACGCACATGCGAACCCAACTGGAAGCTTTAAACTTAGAGGCCCTCGGAAGCTCCTTGAGGCCATAGTGCACTCAATGATCGGTATGTTTCTTAACGTCCACTTTTTCGCGCATGCTCCCTTGGCGTTGCTGGTTAGGTGAATATGTTCCAGAAGGGCTGGCAGCACCGCGAGGTCAGCAACGGCAATATCATGCTCGTCAAGACGGGCTTCGAGTTCAATGTGAACGGGGCCCCACAAGACGACGAAGTGTCAGTATTGTGGTCTCGAATTCACAAATTCCTACTAGGCGTCAATTTAAAACTGTGGAAAAGCTTCGTGGTATTCTCACCGATGGTGATCAAGCGGTCAACTGGAAAGAGGAACGAGCGCAACCTGGCCTCCGGCCAACGTTAACCCAGTGTAACTTTTTCGCAACCTTGTACTGCGAGTGACAATGGACTTCAAGTTCTGCATGGAATAAACCTTGCGTCCGACCGAAACAGACTTCCCCGGGCCCTCGACTCAGACGTCCGATTTTTATTCATGAGTACTACAGACGTCGCTGTAGTTCTGAGACTCCCTTGTCGACGATAAACCGCGTCTAATGCGATGAGTTGGATGGAATGTGGGGTGAGTCCTGGTTGAGAAGTTTTGATCGACAATCACGATTTGCGGGTATTTGGCATCGCGGTGCACTTTTCTCGCAATCCCCTTTCTCGCTCTCGTCGATGGCCGGCGTCGTCCAGCGACTTTGCGCGGCCTCGCGCGTCTCGTCGCGCAGCCTCCTCGCGCGGACCCAACCCTCCTTCTCTCCCTTCCTCACGCCCTCCCTGCTCAACTTCGCGCGCCGTGCAAATTCTACCTCTACCACCACCACGGACCTCAAGCCCACTGGCTCCGAAACCCCCGCCGCGGGGCTCCCAGATCTGTCCCTACCTGAAGAAAGCGGTCCAACGGCGACAGACTGGTCCAAGAGCTACTCTGGGCTCTCGCAGCAGGCGTTTGCCAAGGAGATTGCGGACGTGTTGTTGGCGCCGCTCGACCCAATCGATATCGAGATTAAGCCGGGTGCGTTTCGTTTTCCTCGTCGTTCTTTTGTTTAGTGGAGAACACTAATGAGTGTGTGAATGTAGACGGTCTTATATACCTACCGGAAATCAAGTACCGGCGCGTGCTGAACCGCGCGTTTGGCCCGGGTGCATGGGGTCTCGCGCCCCGTAGCGAGACGAATGTCGGCCCCAAGATCGTGAGCCGCGAGTACGCGCTCGTTTGCCACGGCCGGTACGTCTCTTCCGTCTCCCCTTTCTGTTCTGTAAACTCATTTTATCCCTTTACTTGTAGCCTAGTCGCGATCGCGCGCGGAGAGCAAGAGTACTTTGACCCCTCCGGCATCCCCACTGCAACCGAGGCGTGCAAGAGCAACGCACTCATGCGGTGCTCGAAGGACTTGGGCGTCGCGAGCGAGCTGTGGTGCGTCGCGTTCATTTCGTTTCCTCCAACCTCGATTAATTTGTTGACCGCAGGGACCCGCGCTTCATCCGCGAGTTCAAGACCAAGTACTGCGTCGAGGTCTTTGCGGAGCACGTCCCGACCAAGAAAAAGTACGTGTTACTCTCATCCCTCCTTTTTCTCCCTGCTTTCCGTCTTCAACGCGTGCTTATTATTATTCAGGAAGAAGCTGTGGCGGCGCAAGGACTCGCCCAAGTTTGGGTACCCGTACCAGGAGTAGTTCAAGGAACTGACGCCGTCTCCCCGCACAATGTACCCTTAGATATCTTAGTACCCCCACTGTTCTGAAAACCCTACCCCTGCAACCTTTTTTGAATTTTCGTCGCCGTTTTCATCGTCGTCGCGCATCCCACCATGTTCTAATCCGGATTCCTGCGCGAGTCATCACCCGCGCGCCTAATATTTTAATTGAACGGTGACATTTTCTGCTCTGCCAATAGCTGAAGGTGTCTTATCCTTCCCGTTGGGACCCCTCCAGAACCTACAACACATGGGAAGTGGTCATCACCAGGCATTTAAACGTAGCTTGTCTTACCCTCCTTCACAGCTACCGCCATGTCCCTCGTCGACGCCGACAGATTTCAGATTTCTGGGAGCACGTTCAATCAGGTACAAGGGCATTTTTAACGAGTTCCTTGTGGCAGGGGACCTGATTCAAGCCCAGGGAGAAAACAGCACGCTCGTAAAATTTAGTTGTCCTCGTCCTCGTCTGACTTTCACGTTGCAGGAATCAATCTGCTGCAGCGGAACATTTCTCGCGATTCATTCCACAATTCTGAACTCACTTTGCTGCCGCCTTCTTCTTTGCGAGGTGGCGAAGCGATAGTTCTGGGCAAAGCTTATTCTCAACAATCGCATATGAGTGGCTGTTCTGTAGCTGGGTCGCTTCATAAAGTCCTCCAGATGCTCGCTGTTCCCCCGCTTTCGGTTATCGCTCTTCGCGCAGAGGGTAGTATTCTTGAAATTAATGCAATTCTCCTCGAAGAAAGTGCCGACTGTTCGTCACAGAAGCTAAGCGCCTTGCTCGTTTCGCCGAGACGCTAATCCGTCCGCTGCACGTCCGCAGCTGGCGCTTGATATTCTTGTTCCCGCCAGACCAGGTCATCCACAGCGTCTTGAGGAATTTAGGGAGGACGACGCGTATAGCTTCGTCGAGCTCGAGTGACCTCACCGTATGTCGACACGCTGACTGTCCACGTACCCGCGCGATACGAATGCCGACCGATTTGAATACCTCAGCCGTGATACGGATGCCCACCGTTACACCGTAGCTCCTTGTGCCGCTGCGCGACCGTGCGGAACGCGCCGTTCTTTATCGCGCGCTTTCCGATGACGCTGCCGTCCATCTTGCTGAGGCCGATCCACCCCAGTTGATCTCCTCGCGCACATACTCCTCTTGCTCGAGCACGTCGACGAACCGCTGCGCTTCTTGTTGGCAGAGTTGATGAGCAGCTGTGCGATGTGTCTGATTTTTGAGATGCGGACTCGGGATTATGGTGGTGGGAAGGATCAATTTCTATGTAGAGCAATAATTATTTCTGCGTCTTACCATCGTGTGCCGCGATTCTACGCTGGAATTATCGCTCGCTGTGAATTGCGGGCAATAGAAAGTGAAAGCCACGCATCCGTGCATGAGGCCTGTGATAACGCGACTGGCATCAAAACCCCTTTGGCGAGTCTCGCAGCCTTCTGCGGCCATGCTCTTCTCCAAAAAGACCATCCTCAAGGGTCGTAGGCCTCTGCGCGCCGCCTCGCGCGTCATAAACGCCTCCTTCCCCACCGCTTCCTCTGCCTTTGCTCGCTGCTGGGTTCACGGCCAAAACAAGACCTCGGCGCTGCTTCGATCCGTCAAGAACCAGGGTTTGCAACGAGTATACTATTCCACGTCCACCAAGGGCCCGGAGAATAATACCAATAATGAGCTGCCGTTGTATCGTGCGTCGTCGTGTGCTCGTCTCGTCGGCGGCAAAATTCTGAGGGACTTGCAGGAAAGATCATAAACGCCTGGACGGAGACACCGGTGACCTGGTACCCAATACCTATTGCTGTTGGAGCCTTAGTCCTTGTCGCTATCCAGTACCGCAAAAACTCGCGCAAGGAGGTCCACGTCGACGAGGAGGGTAATGAAGTCATTCGGTTGAAGGGTCCCTGGCAGGTACGTGGCCCGCCGGCATGTATTATAGCGAGGGTCAGCGACCGCGCATTTTTCTTTCGCCATATCCATTGTGGAAATGCGCTCTTAAGAGTTCCTCACGGCCGAGAATACACCGCTGGTGTTGAGGCTCGCAGTGAACCCGACTTCCTTTCGCCACGTTTGGAGATTCCGTGTTGAATCGTTTCCGAATCTTAGGCTTCCGCGTTGTCGAACGCCTACTACTCCGACCGTCACTCTCAATATCTATTCACCGAATCTAATAATGTGTAGGTGCACGTCCTCGGCGCGCTCCCCCTGCGCAACATGTCGCGCCTCTGGGGCTACGTCAACTCCCTCGAGCTGCCTATTTGGTTCCGTCCGTATGGCTTCCGTCTGTACGCTGTTGCGTTCGGGTGCAACCTCGACGAGATAGAGCCGGCCGACCTGCGCGCATACCCCTCCCTCGGCGCGTTCTTCTACCGCAAGCTCAAGGACGGCGCGCGCCCCGTCGCCGATTCCATCCTCGTCAGCCCCGCCGATGGCAAGGTGCTGCATTTCGGCACCATCAGCGATTTGCGCGTCGAGCAGGTCAAGGGAATAACCTATTCCCTCGATGCGCTGCTGGGTGTCGAGCGTCCAGGCGCAGCACCGGGCGTGAGCGTCATCGCAGCGGGCATGCCCGTCGTGGACGACCGCGAATTCGCCAACGTCAACGGGATCGAGTACAGTCTCAACCAGCTGCTGGGCGCCTCGACGCCCGGCACGCCGACGAGCGAGACGCCGCCCGCAACGCACAAATTCGGGCAGCAGATCGACGCGTCCGTCGTCCCCCCCTCGCACGCCCTCCCCGAAGCCCTCGCGCACGACGCCTCCGTCGCCGCCTCCCTCGGCCCGCGCCCCGCCCTCGCGCGCTCGCCCTCCATCTCCGCCAAGCCCGGCCACGCGCTCTTCTTCGCCGTCATCTACCTCGCGCCCGGCGACTACCACCGCTTCCACTCGCCCACCGCCTGGGTCGTCGAGAAGCGGCGCCACTTTGTCGGCGAGCTGTTCAGCGTGAGCCCCTACGTCGCGAAGCGGCTCGAGAATCTGTTCGTCCTGAATGAGCGCGTGGCATTGCTGGGACGGTGGAGGCATGGGTTCTTTGGAATGGTGCCGGTGGGGGCGACGAATGTGGGGAGCATCAAGGTTAATTTCGATCAGGTGGGTTGCGCGTCCTTGTTCTATCAGTATAACTCGGGCGCATCTTTCTGACGCCGCACGCAGACCCTCCGCACGAACGTCCGCGGCCGGCCCCCACCGCCCGGGACGTACTCCGAGGCCGTCTACTCCGCCGCCTCGCCCCTCCTCAATGGCCAGCCGCTCGTCCCCGCGCAGGAGATGGGCGGGTTCTGTCTTGGAAGCACGATCGTGCTCGTGTTTGAGGCGCCGACCGAGTTTGAGTTTGCGGTCAAGGCGGGGCAGAAGGTGCGTGTGGGGGAGCGGATGGGCGATTTGCCGAAGGTCAAGGCGGAGTAGATGGGAGAGAGAGAAACTACATTATGAGGACGGTAATACATACACACTTGCAATGCTAGATCCACATCCACGCGTACCTACGTATCGTGGTGGGGTGCATGAGGACGGTCGTACGCTTGGATAATTGCTTTGAAGGACGACTTTGTTGTTCGGGGGAAAACGTTTTCAAGGTTTCAAGAAAAGAAGTGCGTATTTATTCGGACTGAGGAAATACGATGTTTCTTTTCTGGCTGAGAAGGCTCGTGCAAGGAAGAAATGTACTCCGATTCCGACTAAGGAAATACGAACTGGGTGGTGCCAAAATCGTATGACGGTACTATGAGCCAGAAAGGGGACAGAGAAAACTCGTGGCGTAAAAAAATAGATGGTACAAAAGTCGGTCGCACGCACGCGTCGCACGGGGTGAGTAGCCCGTATGGAGGTATATTTATTGCAGCAGTACACAAGGTAACTCCATAAAGCGACTGGAGTGTCTACACGATTTAGGCATCGTCGGGATCGAGGCTGGCAGGCCAGGATTTATCGAGCTGCCAGTGGCGAAGGAATTCGAGGCTCATCTTTGCAAAACTCCGCCCAGAATCGAGGCAGAAGGTGTGCAGTTTCGCCGCATCCCGCCTGCCAGCCGTCCTTATCGGTTTCGGTGCGCATCTTCTTCTTTAGTTGAACCACATCCCGATCGGTCTCAGACACCAAAGTAAACCACTGAGAGAGTAATCCCAGAAATGTTTCCTTAAGGAAAGAGTCCTCGAATGTATCATACTGTAGTCGCGCTTCTCGCATCAGCTGGCAAAGGCGCCCTTGGTGTCACTGAGGGATTGAGAGGATTGACTCTTCAAATACTCAAAGGTGAGCAAATCCTCAGAGATCCGCTTCAGGGCGGCGCCTTTGTCGAGAGTTTCCCAGACAAAGACCCACACGAAAGATTCAAGTCATCGAGCACAGTGCGGAAGGACGGCTTCGAGAGAGACCAGGTTCTGATAAGAGCCGCCGAAATGAATGGCACAAAGTTCCCTCCATAAAAGTGAGCAAGGATGTCTATAGTATCGAGAATTCGGCCTACCGAGCGATGCGTTGCGGGCTCTCGGTCCTCTTTTCGATGGTCGCCGATGAGGACCCCCGCGATAAGATTCCGAAATGTCTGAAAGAAGTTATTCAAGTTTGACGAACGATATCGACCGCGTGGAGTGGAGATAACAGAAGAATGTCCGAGCCAAAGTTGCTAACGTTGCCGTGAAGCCAGCCCTGCTCGAAGAGTTTGAGGTACGCTGTAACATTTGTTGGTGAACGAGAAATGGTTCTTCAGCGGTCCTCGAACCGATCATAGCATCCATGAGGGCTTGAAGAATTGTTTGGGGCCTGGACCGTCGTCGGAGAGGTACAGTAATCCCCAACATGAGCAAGCTTGCGATCGGGTCCCGGTCACATTCGATATTTCAAACGGTTGACGCGTTGCGTAGGCTGAGGTTGAGTTACACAGCAGTTGGCCAGAACAAGAAGCTAAACGCTCGGAAGTCCGGTCCGCTCTCCACACTCTCTTGACTCAGCCCCTCATCTCGGGTCCATGGCCGACGCACCACCCCCATACAATAGGTCAAATTCTCGACCAGCCATCAGCGACAAGGCTTCCACGTTGAAGAGTGTAGCGTCGACGTCAAAGTCTTCATCCCTTCTCCAGAAAAGTTCCGCTTCGAGGAGGAGCTCGATTCTCGGACTCTTTCGAAAGGCTCCAGAGCCCGAGGTCCTACCCGATGCCACGGTCAAGGCCGCTGTCTTGGAGGACGTGCGCACGCTCGTGCAGCCCTATGCAGCTGATTCTATCCCTGAGCGCCTAACCTTGCTGGGGACTTGTGCGCAATTGTGCGTACGACACAAACTCGATTTCTCTCTTCTCCTGCAGGGCAAGGCAGTCGAGAGCCATTCAGCACTTTATTGGGCGATCGTCAACAACAATGAATGGCCGCCCCGCTGGCCGTTTGCACTTGTGGCGGCGGTGCTTTCCTATTCCGCGCCTCTGACACCAGAGACTGTCCGTGAGGCTCGTCGTGCCTGCATTTCCCTCCGAAGCCAGGAGATGTTCCATTTCTTGCGCATGTCGCCTGAGTTTGGGACCCTCTCCACTGAAGATCGCTACCTTCTTGGTGTTGCTGTACCGCCGGAGGATATCACAGTGGAAGAAATTACGGGGGATGCACTGCCCTTCAGTGTTCGGTTCCATATCCCTCAGTTTCAGAAGCGCATGATGCTTGGAAAAGATATTAATGTCGAGTTCGTCGCGCGAGGTTCGAGTTGTTTCTTCCTTCGGTTTGTGTTACTGAATTTTCCTAGGACGGCTGTGGAATTTAAAATTCTACACGGCTTCTAAACCGACCGCCAAACATCTAACACATGGGTATTGGAGCGGTCTGCTGCGCATGGTTGAAAACAGTCCAATGACCCCTGCGGCATTTGGTCTTGTCTTCCTCGATGCCCGCCCCTCGCCGTCTTCCCCTGAACCATTCTGGGTTTCCAAAAGCCGGAGAAAAGAAATCCTGTATGTTCAAGGCGAGACTGAACCCAAAGATCACGGAATAATATCGTGGTCTTGGACGATGTTCAGGGAGTAAATTCGTGTTTCCTTCTCCTGTTTTCAATCTGGCTGATATTTGGTTGCAGCGACAGTCCCTGTATTGCGCCAGATGGATCGTTGACGGGTGTTCTCGGTGTAAAGCTTGCGTCGGAGGACGCACCCAAGCGCTTTCCTGAAACGATCCCAACAACGCCTGATGAGCAATGTATCATATGTTAATTAATGGTCTACTGGTCCAGTTTGTGTTGAATATCGTGTATGATACATCTACTATGTTGTACTTGGCCACAGTGCTTTTGAGGATGTTGAATTTCGTGTCTGGGAAAACGCGGCGCGTCGATGTTGAACGGGATTCCGCTTGGGTCATTGCAGAGCTGGCAAAGGCGGTCACGGGTAGTGAGTAATGCGTAATGGACGGTGCATGCATTCTCTACCCTTGGGATCCGGAACATAACGCATACTTGGGTGGGGAAAACGTTGCGGCTGGTTTCTAAATAATCACAGCACTCTTTCTGCAACGTCCCGCGAACACGATCATGACGACCAAGCTTTTCATTCACTCTCTGATCTCCAACTCAAAATTCACGTCCCTAAATTCCTCTCTCCAATAGACTTCATCTCCACGGTCTTGTCCAAGCTCCTGAGCAGCGCCTACTTATCCGCTTCTGTGTTCAATAGCTGTTCCATTTAGTTTGCCGTTTGTATGAGTACACAATGAATTCTACTGAGACCCCTGCGCGCTTGCAGAGGGTCACCGAGCTCTGCTTCGTCCCTAGGCTCAAGTTCCAACAGAGAGGCCGAAAGTTGCAAAAGGGATCACTGGGTGACTTACTGTCAGTTCCTGTGAAGGGCAGGGAAAAAAAACTTTGAAAATCTCAAGTTTAGAAAAAAAGTTCGAAAGTGCAAAAATAAAGTTTGAAACCCCCAAAAAAGTTCGAAACTGTGAAAAACCCAGAAAACGTGAAAAAAAAAGACCCAATTAATAAATGTACAAAGTGACCGCCCTACAACCGGAGAGGGCTCACTTGCAACATTGTAGCTTATCTCTCGCTTACAGACACTTACGCTCGGTGAAAAACCCAGAAAACGTGAAAAAAAAAAAGACCCAAATAATAAATGTACAAAGTGACCGCTGTGAGCTATCACTTTGTGATACACTCCCTCCGTGGCTGAAAAAGGCAAATACGCACTACGGAGCACGCACAGAAAAAGGAAGCAAAAACGACCTGACCCCGAATCGAACGAGGGTGTAATCATGCTGCTTACGACACTTGTTTACTTACGGCTTCGCTGCCACACACTGCCAGCTCACTTCTTCTTTCTCTTCTCTACTACGACGATCTTCCTGTATGCTAGCTAGTATCAATCTCCGACTCCCTGAAAAGGGTCTTATTGCTACCTTTGTGTGACTCTCCTTCCCTTGGACTGGATCTTCTTTTTCTCTCTGGTATCTTGCAGGTGAGCAAGATTCCATTTTTTTTAGCAATATCCACCTTTTTCCCCACCCCCACTCACACCTGAGACCACCGAGCCTAGCTCGTGTCTCGCAACCCCACCCCACCCATCTCGCCGAAGTAGCCTGAGCTCGCTCAGTGCCACCAACTTCGTGCCACCCACCCACCCAAACCACCACATCTTTCGAGCGCTCCACCGTGACACTTGAACTTCTCGACACACGTACCCACCCACCCATCCCTTTTTACCGCGTTTGCGACCCGCCTAACGAGTTCGTCAACAGAACTCGCTCCTTACACGTCACCACGCTGGTGTCTCGTCAGCCTTCCGTTCCCCATTCCCTCGTCACCCGAGGTCAGGCCAAGTCTGCAACGGCGCCATCCAGCTCACGCTCCACCTCACCGTCTCCTCTGACGCCGTTGCCGCCTTCGCCCGTACCCACCTTCACTTCGTCTCCTTCCACCAGCTCTTCCTCATCCCCCGCCGCCCCTTCTTACCTTCCTATGGCGCTGTCTTCGTCCGTTGCCATCCTCGAGCTTCCCGCCGGCAAGATGCCGCTATTGCATGAGGGCGAAACCTCGCAGGCCCAGCTGCGCCAGTTCGAGGTGCACGCCAGGAATTACTTCTCGCTGAAGAAGATTGCGGCGGCTGACCAGGTCTCCCACGCCATCGGATGCTTCCGCGACTTCCGCGTGAACGACGAACTCGAGATCGAGTCCGAGCGTGCTGCCGCCCTCGCGCTCGACTTCAAGGCCTTTATGGACAAGATCCGCGGATACCTCCTGCCGTCTGCACCAGCAGGTGAACCAGCGCAAACAAGCCGCCAGCGAGGTTTTCACTACTTTTGCCACCGCCGTCCGCTCCGCTAACTCCCTACTCCTCAATACCCCTTCCCACGTCGACGATGCCCGAATTCGCACGATCCTCGAAGCCAATATGGACTCTGATCTCACCGACGACCTCGTTGATGACGGCAAGGCCGCCGACGAGAAGGATTTCACTAAATGGCTCGACATCGTCAAGCGCGTTGACGAGAAGCGCCTCCGTCAGAACAAACGTCTCCTCGCTATTGCTGCTGCCGAACGCGAGCGCACCACCTCAAACAACAACAACAACGGCAACGATGAACGCCCCCACAAGCGCAACCGCCGTGACGAGAACACTGCGCCCTCGGGCTCCTCTGGCTCCAGCGGCGGCAAGCGCTGCCCGAAGCTCACAGAGGCCGAACGCGACCTCCTCAACGCCAACCATGGCTGCACTAAGTGCCGTGTTCCCTTCGTCTCGCACGCTGACGACCGTGAGAAGTCGTGCGACTTCCCTGCTGCCGTGGGCTACAAGACGATTACGCGTGCGGTCATCGATGCGGCCGCTGCAGCGCTCACTGCAGACCAGCGCAAGCAGTTCGGTGTGGTACCTGCCAAGGCCAAGCCTGTCGCGGCTGTCCTCGACCCCACCGCTGTCGCTGCCACTGGCTTCGCCCCCGCTGACGAGGCGGACGTCAACGACTCGGACGACAGTTCCGACAACGACTCCGACCTTTCACGCCGCGTGAGTGAACCCCATCTTTTTTGGGACTTCCGCATGGAAGGTCCCTTGTCCAACCTTCCTATTCACGTACGCGGACTGTGTTACATCCATGCACGGATAACTCGGACGAAGGTCCGAGTGCGGCCCAATGACTCCGTTCCGAGATTCACTCCCGAGTTTTCGGAGTATCGTAGGAGTCAGCACATCCATGCATCGATGCTTCGGACCTGCTTCGGACCTCGCTCCGAGCTGACCAATCACTCCGGTTGAACTCCGACTCCGGATTACCCAATTCATCCCGAACATCATTCCGAGTCGGATTGCACACCATACACCATGTCCTGTGTCTCCTGTGATATCTCACGCATGGGACTCGCACTCCGATCCTGCTGTCACACTCTGGTCACGCTCCGTCTCCGGTCATGCTCCGCTCCGCATCACGGAGCTGTCAGGAGTAACCACGCGGGTTTGGATTCCGTGCTATGGCACCATCCAACTCGTTTAACAATGGTCCGACATGTTCCTGTCTTCTTACTTATTGTTCCAGTACTTCTTATCAGTCACCTGACCTCTTCTCCTCCTTTTGGTACTCAGCTTTATTGTTGCGTTCACATCTTCTACTTACCTTTATTATTACATCCACATGCTTCACTCCCTATCTCCTTTATGCATTACAATTAGCCTGTTTACTATTTAACCTCTTAGTCTACTCCCTGTAAATCAGTTTGATTATTAAAGTTGCTTCACCCCGTTCCTCGTGAAGTAATCTGAGTCTCTGTCCGGAACCCACTGCGGACCTCACCCGCTTACTCCTGTCCGTCCGGACAAAGGGAAGTATGCTCACACTACGTCTCCCAGTTGTGTAGCGCTACTCCGGTCCCCCAGTTCTCTGTGCCCCGCGCTCCGACACTCCAGCGCTCCGCACTCCGACGCTCCCACGCTCCGACGCTCCGGCACTCCGATCACTCCGATCCGGAGCCCGGACCCATCGGACCATCACACCTCTGGTCCGGACCACTCCCTTCATCCCTCTGTCTATCTCCGAAGACTAAGGCAGTACGCTCGCGCATGACCTGTCGCGTTGTGTCATCCAGCCCGCCGATCTTCATCATTCGACCCCGGTCTCTGGTTCCGTTCTGTCCGGCCCTCAGCTCCGGTTCGGAAGGTGTCTGATCGTTCGGTTGGCCCATATCCTAACCCCCTCAGCTCGGATATAACAGACTGATTGACAATGGTGCTCATCTAGTGATCATTCACGAGGACATTGTTGATAAACTTGGTCTCCGCCACTTCCGTTTGCACAAGCCTGAACCCGTTTCCGTCGCATTAAATAATGATTCACCTACGCCAATTACTCTTACCGAATACGTAAATTTCCGCGCTCTTTCTACCGATCTCTCTTACGAAACAAATACTGTACGCGCACTCATCGCACCAAACCTCTGTGCCCCAATCATTCTGGGCTTGCCTTTCCTCATTCGTAATCACATTGTCGTCGATCATGAAGCGCGAACTGCGATAGATAAACGTTCTAATTACAATCTTCTTGATCCTACTCCCCCGCCCCCGCCTGCGCCACGTAAACCCAAGCTCCGTGAGCGCTTGAAGAAGACTAAAGCCGATCATAAGCTTCTTGCAGAGGAGTTGAAGACGGTGTGCGCGACACGACTCCAACGACTCACAAATGCAGATTTGTTTGAGACGGTCCGCGATGTGGACGTCGTCGCTGCTGTGCGCGAACGTATTGATGTGCTTGTTGAACTCGAACGTCGTCAGAAAATTGGGGACGACTTACGAGAAAAATACAAACCTATCTTCGAACCCATCCCACATGCGGATAACTTGCCTACGGACGTTCTTTGCGAAATCAAAGTCAAGGACGCCTACAAGTCTATCTCAAAACGCACATACCAAAGTCCGCGCAAGTACAAGGATGCTTGGCAAACCTTGATACGGACTCATCTTTGATGAAGATAAAACAGTGGTCACGCCAGGGATTGAACCTAGGACCTCCAGAGTTCATGACTGGTGCTCTTCCAACTGAGCTACGCGTCCGTTATCAATGGAGGTTGGCTTCACCATACTGGATCTCCAACACTCCCCCTGAAGCCAACTGCGAATTGACTTCAGAGCCCCATGTTCGCTAATGACCATTGGCCCCTATTATCGACATTCTGACTGCGAATCTGATGAAGATAAAACAGTGGTCACGCCAGGGATTGAACCTAGGACCTCCAGAGTTCATGACTGGTGCTCTTCCAACTGAGCTACGCGTCCGTTATCAATGGAGGTTGGCTTCACCATACTGGATCTCCAACACTCCCCCATGGTGAAGCCAACCTCCATTGATAACGGACGCGTAGCTCAGTTGGAAGAGCACCAGTCATGAACTCTGGAGGTCCTAGGTTCAATCCCTGGCGTGACCACTGTTTTATCTTCATCAATCTTGATGCTGGGCGCATACGCCCTTCTAATTCCTCTTTTGCCTCACCGGCGTTTCTAATCCCGAAAACCGACAGAATTGTGCTCCCACGCTGGGTGAACGACTTTCGTGAGATTAATGCAAATACTGTACATGATGTATTCCCCCTCCCGCGGGTTGACAATATTCTTGCGGATTGTGCCAAAGGAAAAATCTGGTCTACCATTGACTTCACGGACAGTTTCTTCCAAACTCGCCTCCACCCAGATTCAATTAAATATACTGCTGTGAGCACCCCACTGGGCCTTTATGAGTGGCTCGTGATGCCTCAAGGCCTCCGAAATGCGCCGGCTATACAGCAACGGCGGGTAACTGCCGCCCTGCGGGAGCTAATTGGCAAGATTTGCCACGTCTACCTTGATGATATTGTCATATGGTCAAACACCGTCGAGGAACACGCCCGACACGTGGAACTCGTTTTTGCTGCGCTCAAGAAAAACTCCTTGTATTGTAATGTCAAGAAAACGAAACTCTTCTGCCACGAGATCAATTTCCTGGGGCACCACATCTCAGAGAAAGGCATTGAACCTGATAAGAGCAAGATTCAACGCATTCTGGACTGGCCGGTTCCCAAATCATCAACGAATGTCCGTGCCTACATTGGACTGGTGCGATACATTGCCCAGTTCCTGCCTAACCTTGCAGAACACACAGAAGTCCTCCATCGGCTAACTACAAAGGCAGCGGACAAATGTTTCCCGGAGTGGACTTCTGAGCACCAGCATGCCTTCGATGCAATTAAAGCCATCGTCGCAAGTGCTGACTGTCTCACGACCATTAACCATGAAGACATGGGGTCAAATAACATTTATGTCACTGCTGACGCCAGCGACAAACGCTCCGGCGCGGTCCTCTCATATGGTGAAACCTGGGAGACGGCCCGGCCTGTCGCCTTTGACTCCATGTCCTTCAAGGGCCCTGAACTAAATTATCTGATACACGAGAAAGAACTCCTTGGTATCATCCGGGCTCTTCGCAAGTGGCGTGCTGATCTTATCGGGAGCCCCATATTCATTTACACCGACCACCGCACACTCGAGAATTTCCACTCTCAGCGCGACTTGTCTCGTCGACAGGCGCGCTGGATGGAATTCATGTCCCAGTTTGATGCAAAAATTGTTTACGTCAAAGGTGAAGCCAACACCATTGCAGACGCATTGTC
The DNA here is from genome assembly GCA_029233265.1 of Mycena alexandri. Lineage (NCBI taxonomy): Eukaryota > Fungi > Basidiomycota > Agaricomycetes > Agaricales > Mycenaceae > Mycena > Mycena alexandri. The sequence goes on from JARJCM010000143.1 coordinate 218,244, forward strand.
GCGCACCGAATTTGAGGACAGCTCTGAGGCTGATCTTCGGGCTTCCCAGCCGTGCGATGATGACTGCGACACAATCGCCTTGATTGTCTGCACCTCACTCTCTTCCCCATTGTTTGCTGCACACTGCCTTGCTGTCACCCGAATTCGACCCCAAATTGACGCGCTGTGCACTATCATGTCAGTCGCAGTCGACGAAGACTTACTCAACACCATACGTGCCGGGTATGACACGGACCCTTGGTGTATGAAATTTTCTTCGGTAACCGACAGCTTCCCTGGCCTCCGCAACAACGGTGGTTTATGGTACATCAACGGCCGCCTCGTTATTCCCCGGGCTGGTCATGTCCGCGAGCGTCTTCATAGGCTCGCCCATGACTCCCTGGGTCACTTCGGATTTGAAAAATCCTACGGCTCTCTGCGCAACTCTTATTACTGGCCGAACATGCGCAAAGATTTGGAATCTGCTTACATTCCTTCGTGCGCGGATTGTCAACGTAACAAATCGTTGACAACCAAACCTTCTGGCCCTTTGCACCCCCTGCCTGTGCCCGACGGGCGCGGCGACTCAATTGCAATTGATTTTGTTGGGCCTCTTCCTGAGGAGGATGGTTTCAACTGTGTTGCTACCTTTACGGACCGCGTCGGTTCTGATTTCCAACTCGCCCCAACTCGCACCAATATTACTGCAGAAAATTTCGCACTTCTATTCTTCGACAAATGGTACTGCGAGAACGGCTTGCCTTTGGAGATAATCTCTGACCGTGACAAGCTCTTCGTCTCGAAGTTCTGGAAAGCCTTACACAAATTGACTGGTGTTAAACTCAAGTTATCCACTGCCTTTCACCCTGAAACCGATGGTGCAAGCGAACGGACCAACAAAACCTTGAATCAATGTATCCGTTACCATGTAGCGCGCAACCAGCGTGGTTGGGTCCGTGCTCTGCCCCACGTTCGTTTCCACCTTATGAACACAGTGAACAAGTCGACAGGGTACTCTGCCTTCCAGTTGAAGACAGGTCGATCCCCCCGTATTATTCCCCCTCTTGTTCACTCCAGTAATAACCTTACTACCGAGGAAAAATCGGCCTCCGACATCATCGCTCAGCTCGAGCGTGACGTTTTGGATGCTCAGGATAACCTACTTTCGGCCAAAGTCAACCAAGCATTCTTCGCAAATAAAGACAGAAAACCGGACCCCGATTATGCTGTTGGCACCAGAGTCAAATTAACAACAGAGAATCGATGTGGTCAGTACCTGCGGTCGAAAGAGGGCCGATGCGCCAAATTCATGCCTCGATTCGATGGGCCTTACACAATCACTGCTGTGCACAAAGAATGCTCTACTGTAACACTCGACATGAGTGGTCAACCAGGGGTTTTTCCTGTCTTCCACACATCGGAAATCGAGCCCTACATCGAGAACGACCCCGAACTCTTCCCGGAACGCGAGCTCCCTCGTCCCGGCCCTGTTGTCACCGCTGACGGCGTCGATGAATGGAAAATTTCCGAGATAATTGACGAACGCAAGCGCGGTCGCGGTTGCCAGTACCTGGTTTGCTGGGCTGGCCATGGGGCTGAAGATGAGAGGTGGTTGCCGGGTCGCGAACTGGCCGAATGTGAGGCTCTCGACAACTGGATTGAACTCAAGACAAGCTCCGAAGTATAATTCACCCCCTTAAAACTCTTACTTACCGCTCCTCCCTTCTTGGTCTCAAGGTATGCGCTATTCTCGAGGGACGGGAGGGGTGTAATCATGCTGCTTACGACACTTGTTTACTTACGGCTTCGCTGCCACACACTGCCAGCTCACTTCTTCTTTCTCTTCTCTACTACGACGATCTTCCTGTACGCTAGCTAGTATCAATCTCCGACTCCCTGAAAAGGGTCTTATTGCCACCTTTGTGTGACTCTCCTTCCCTTGGACTGGATCTTCTTTTTCTCTCTGGTATCTTGCAGGTGAGCAAGATTCCAGAGGGACTCACAATTATGCAATATTGTGAGGAAACCGACAATGCGCGCGTTACCATTACGCCACCAGGTCTACGCTACAAGACGTCAAAGAAAAGGTGTCGACCCACGGTTGATTCTCTCCTGTGGGAAAAAGTGTACACGACCTGACCTCGATTCGAACGAGGGTCTCGCAACTGTCATATTGCGCAGAAGTCGACTGCGAATGCGCGCGTTACCAGTTACGCCACCAGGCCTACCACTGCAAAATTCCCTAAATCACCACGGTCCTCACGGAAATTAACAAATCGACATGATGCATACGCAGAACACGGAACGGTAAACATCGCCAACGCGGGGGTACTGCACGGAGTACGGAAAGTGTCACCACGCGGTACATATCAAAGCTACGGAAGGAGGTGCGAGCTACGGAGTACGGAAATTGGGGGCACGGGCAGCAACGTTACAGTCCATGGGTTAGGTATCTCCTTCAAGCGCACGGGAAAGCATGGAGATCCCCGCCGCGAGGCAAGGAGGGCAGTGTTGAAAGGGGTCCGTGGACGAATGAGGAATAAGGTCACGCGAATAATCATGAAGGACAGCATTTTTTATCCTTAATTGTTGCTTTTCAATCCTTCAGGGGACAACTCTTGAACGATTACACGTGGGCCTGAACGATAATAGAGGCCGTGAAGGATAATTCCTCACCTTAAGGAGGCATCCGGCGGTTCCGCCGGATCCGCCGGATGAATTCTCTACACAAGCGATGTTCATTGTGTCCCTCATCTTGTATCTCTCGGATGAAATGTATTCGTTTTGTTCAACCAAGAGATGCAAAAGAAAGTCAGGTTGGAGAAGCGTTTGTCTCCGACATGACACTCTAATTCGGTTGAGTACTCCTTACTTGAAGACATGTATACATTGCTGACGCAAAGTCCTCAGAGTAGGAGTGAGGGTGATACAGTGAGTATAAAAGCTTTATTGTGTATGGTCTGTCGGATTTTGTATCCCCAGGTTGGGCTGAGTGTACAACCATTCGACTTGCAACCGTGGGAATCCTTGTTTGATGTTGACAGTTGTTCAGTCGGATCTCTAGTTAGTTTCAGCACTTTCCAGCTAATTCAGAAACGATAGACACCCTCGAAAAAAAATCGCAGGTTCGGCTCGGCGCTCGGCTCCACTAATTTTCGTACCATGACTCACTGGCCGAACTTCAACACACGTCCAGCCATTTGAACACGGCAGTGTTGGAGCAATGTCGGAGCTGCAGAAAATTCAAACTAGCACGTGAAAAATGCATAAAAGACGCCAAACCTGTGCTCTTGCCATATATTTAACCATGTACCTCACACAAGAATTCACCTATTTAATTAGATACCCGTGCGGAATGAATTCCCAACTTGTGCTTTAGGGCCAGCTAGTGGCAGTACGAGTCCGCCGTCCTGCCGGGGGCCTTCTTTGATGTTCTGCGTTGTTCCGTAATACACGTACAATTCAATATCTATATTTTTTGTTTCAAGTCAAGTAATAAGACTAATTGAGGCACCTGTTTTTAGGCTTGCAGGTATGCCTAGGTCCACAGTTGGCCATTGGTCGATTGAGCTATACTCACCTTCTAACCCGCCAACCCAAAAATCTGATAAAGCTCTTGATCGTCTCGCGAACAGCATCCCTCCCTCCAGCACCAAGTAAGTCAATGTGCTATGTTGCAGTATAAGCAAGGCTCAGGGCAACGTAGACTGTTGATGACCAAAAAGGAAATGAGCCGGATGGACGGGGCAAAGTATAACGGTCCCCCGGATATGCGGAGAACAAGCCAGACACACATCCTGTAGAGGGGAGCGGCGAAAGGATAGGCGAAGATGGGGTCAAAAGTGGTGATATTGTACATGTCGATCTCGAGTGCTACCCAACAACAGATGGTGGAGGATACAAGGGACATAGACAGCAGGAGAGATACACAGATTATGTCCCAAACATAAGGTCCGGGGCTGCGGGGACCACGGAATGACACAGCCATGTCCGCTGTATGGGAATAGCGGAGAAAGGTGTCAATGTGTGCTGGAGTGGTGGTATATTCAATGGACAGGAAACACCAAAGCGAAGGTATGGAATTAATGACAGAGCACCATTCACGACACACCAAACTGAGGCAACAACACGCGCTGCAGAGATCAGGGAGGACGGGGTCGTTGTTGTAGCAGACGTTGTGGAAGATATCCGACAATATTTCCCGAGGGAAAGACACAGGGATGGGCACAACTATGAAGCAATTAAAACCAAAGTGAAGTAAAAGAAGTATACCTGATATGGGTGCAGGAAGGTTGGACACAGAGGCAGAGGCTTTCAGAGCGCAATGAGCAGCAAGAAGCACATCAAATCACTTTTGCATGGAGAAGGAGAGAAGTTGAAGGAGGAAGTTTATTGTAGGTAGGTAGGATTACACAGCACGGTCCCGCTCAGGAACACCAATATATATAGCTACACCAGCTTCCCAGGACCCCTCCACACCCCGACAGCCAAGCTTTCGGTCGCAGCGGGACAACGTGAAACGCCCAAACTCACCGAGGTAGCACTGCAAGAACATGAAGAAGCTAGATTTGAATAGTCACATTAGCACTGGTCAACCTTCAGCCCTCACATGAAACACGGGAACTTTGTAACATACCTCCAACACAAATTTTGCAACCAGGGGAATAGTCGAACACGGGTAGATGATGGCCTTGAAGAAATCTATGTTCGAAAGTACCATCATCTGGATGCACAGTTCTGGGAGATCGGTGAAGAGTTTTGCAAGGAAGGTAGCACATAATTGAACCACTGTGGCTGGTAATTAGGGCATGCCTCAGCGACTTGACTTCAGTCTTACAGGATCTGTGCAGCCGTTCTGCTCGAGGGACTGGTTGATGTGCATAATTGATGTAACACAAGACTTCGCAGGCAAGGCGATGGGTAGAGAGCAACACCGAGGTAATAGCCTCGTGGTGTTCCTGTGTCTTCACCATCTTGAGATAATGTTGCATGCACAAAGTAACTTGGATAGGTCCTTTGTCTTTTTGGGGTTCAGGATGTCCGCGTAGCAAGTACAGCTTTCAGATGACTTGTAGCCATCCCAACTTGAGTTTCTGCACAATTTTTGAGAAATCTTCAACATTTTCGATCTAAGTGGAGCGATTGAGGATTAAATCTGGGCAGGGGAATGACAATCTTGTAACAGCCTTGATTAAATCTTTGGCCCATGATGTTTGACTGGCGGCCACGAGCTCCATTGAGCTATGCAAGGGGGTGTGGGCACAGTGACCATCATTGAGGTTCAAGAAACAACATAGATAGTGTAAACCTGGCTGGTTTACCAGACTGATCGGACACTTATGTACACTAGTTTACCCTTGTCTTTTACCCGTCATTGTTGTACTCTCGCTTGCTCATAGAATCATACTGTGGTCCTGTTGACATCAGTGTGACTTCAGCTTTAGTGTTTCTTGTCTGGCCAACAAGCTTCCACTTTTTTTTCACCTCCAACCACAGACTCCCGCTTTTCGTTCTGGCTCACAACAATAACCTGAACCTGTCAGCGACGACCCTAGGTCGGCCTGATGTTGGCTTCGGCAGAGAGCTATGAGGAAGATGTCCTCCAGATACCGGGGTATGGATAGAGTTAAACCCCGAGAGTGATAAGACAGCGAGCAGGGTTTAAAGCGAGAGTCAAGCCCAGGTTCAGACCAAAGTAGTGCCTGAGATTAGTTGAGGTAGAATCTACTGTACATTAGATTCTACTGCTACTTTATACTAAAGAAAGCCCTTGGCGATCACTCTGTGCCTGGTAACTAATTTAGCGTTTAGGGTTGGCGTAGAGGAGAGCGATCATGCACTCTCCTGGACGATTGAATGGCCGCTGCGTCGGGTTTTTGAAACCCCTGGAACTCCTGTACCCCGATCAGTGTGATCCTGTATTACCAATTGGTGGTGCTTCTGTATCTTTGTGACTGGCCGTCGTGCTGAGCGTGATCATGACATAGCCGAAGATTTCCCATGCCCTTGCAGAACAACTTCAACCAGAGGGTTGGTTGATCCGTTGAGGGAAAAGCATTGGTGAAATCAGTACACCTAATGTTGGGCAAACTCCAGAAGTAGAGTCATGACTTGAAAAGTCGACTTTGGGGTGTACTCAGCTCGACTCAACTCGACTTGATAGGATCAGGTCGACTTGAAGTTGACTTGAGTTGACTCAAGTCGAAGAAGTTGAGCTTTTGTTACACATTCCTCTGCATGGCCTGTAGCTTTCATTACAAGGTAAATAAAAAGCAGTTTCATTCCATTCGAGTCTGTTGAGCCATATACAAGTTACAAGTACAATTACAACACTACTTTCAGACCTTACTGTGTGCTAATGTCCTCCTGCAGCTAGTCTGTAGTTGATCGCGCCACCGTTGTCGAGTAGGTTGCTTACACAGCCGGCAAGCGCCATGACCGTGGCTTCACGGCGTTTGACGGGCGTGGGTCCGACAGTGGCCATGGCGTTGGCCTGGCGTTGGCTGGGCATTGGACAATCCATCAAAGGATCTGGCAGGTGTGAGAAACACACCACGCACGTACGATGATCGTATCGTTCAACGTCTTGCTCTCTACCACCACCACTACCATGTCTTTGGACCATTCAAGGCTTCCTCTGGTGCTTCAGATCTCAACAAGAAACATTACCGGTGGTTCTCGACCGCTTTCTCTGTCCTCACTACCACCCTCCGCTCAGCATCTTCGACAATTGGAAATCGTCACAGTATCGAGCCATAAAGCAAGCCATGCATATAGTGACAAGCATATATTGTGCTCTACACTCAATGAATTGCTGCTGCTGCTCGTCTGGGACAATTTTCCGAGTGTACGAGCGTGTTCGTGCCTCGAGGTCGAGAGATCAGTGATCGGGATTCAATTAATTATCCTCTTTCATCCTGCACCGTCTTTCACTCAAACCCTTACTGCTCTTCGTTCAATATTCGATGCCTCCACGGAACTCAGCTACCAAGGCTTCCGCCAAGAAAAGAAAGCCTAAAGTTAACTTTGGCGCTAACACCGGCGGCAAGCGTAAAGCTGGCCCTGCCGGAGATTCCGACACCGAGCCCTCTTCTTCCACAAAGAGGCCTCGTAAGGATGACACATCAGGGCCCACAAGTAGTGGACCCTCCACCTCCACCGGTAACACAAGCACGGGGGGTGCCCAATCCGCCGGCACATCAGGCAGCACCGCGAATGCGGCCGCAAACGACGCGTCCACCAAGACCAAGACACGAGTGCGTAATCGTTGGGGAATTCGCCCGAAGGAGGTTCCGGCAAATGCGAAGGCAACACAGGTGCGTTTGTTCTTCGTTCTCTTTCACGTCATCGGGGAACTAATTAAAGATTGCAGAAAGCATTTCAGCGCTTTATTCGGGGAATCTGCGGTCTACTCACTCAGACTGATGTGCTGCCCTCCGCCATCGAGGCCCAAAAGCACTACGATAAGCGCTTCGCCGATGTTGATGACGTTCGCGAGCATATGCGCGGGCTTGTCGATGACTCTAGGACCGCTGTCAGCGCGGCGAAAGATCTTGCAACCAAACTTATCCGCGATGCCAAACGCATTACGGGGCCCATTGCCAACGACATTGCACGTATTCCAGAGGCGCACCTTGCCACTGTCTTCACCATGATCCTGAAAAGCGGACTCAAGGGCTTTTGTCCCGACCTCGATGGGCCAGTTCAGTCCACGTACAACCAGCTTCATCGCCATTTAGCAGTATCGGCTTTTCAGTTCCTTTCTTCTTCCTTCGCCCTCGCTGCTCTAGAGGTCAACGCCAGGGTTGCTGAAGATACGGAACTTCTCGGTGACATGTACGACAACTACACCTATGGTACGCTAGCTCAGAAGACCAGGATGGAGAGGCGCCGCCCTGGCAGTCTCAGCGAGTCGATCAAGCACAACAATGAATTCAAAGCTCGCGGCCGAGTATGTTTTTCTTTGTTCTTACTCTCATTCGTCTGGGCTTATCACCGTCTTTAGTTGGCGAAAGTGCGCTTTGAGACGGCCGCCAGACTTAAGCTCCGAAAGCCAGTGCAGCGCATGGCGTTTGTGCAGGAAGCACACTCCGATGACGAGCACGGAGCCCAACGGAGCGTTCGGGAGAAGCCAGGCCGTAATCCAATTGTCGGTATGTTTTTCCAGCAGGAACTCGATCCTGCCGCGGAGCAATATCGACGGCGTAACGCCAAGGCGGGTCAGGCGTAAGTTCAGATCAACATCGGCTTAATCCATAACTCATGAGCATCCTTACAGCAAGCCCCAAACTCGCATCCGTTCAGATCCCCTTCTTCCTGCTTCCGACTTCGGGGTAATTCTGCCTGACAACGTTCCGATTGACTACTTTACCCCGGAGTTTTTTAATGCCCTCACGTTGAAAGAGCGCGCCCGGTATGTAAACACTGGGGTCGCCTTTCCCCTCGAGGATTTTGTTTTCGATGAGGTGCACGAGGAGTGGAAGACTATGGGCAAGAAGGAGTTTATGGAGATGTATGGAGACGATGTTTTGGCACAGTACGACGTCCCAACTCAGGAGGAGATCGACGAAATTCCTGAGTCGGATGTGGAGGACGACGAAGACATCGAGATTAACCTCGAGGATACTGATGACGAGAGTGGGATGGATGTTGACGATGAGGAGGTTTAGAGGTCATGCAGTCCGCTCTCCTAGATTTTTTACTTTTTACATGTTTTTACGCGCTCAATACATGGTCTAGTCAATGTAACCAAGTTTGAACTGAGTGTCTGAAGGTTTTGCAATGGAATGGCAGGCCCAACTCTCTTGCCGCACGTGCAAGCAGAACCTTCAGCGACGCGCACACACTGCTATTCACTTGTGTGAAATTCAGTGACACCGCGCTGCAAGTAAGCCTCTATCCACTCTAGCATATTTTATTCCGGCAAATTTTATGATCTGCGTGCACCGAATACACACTCCAAGACGTGCACAAAATGACGTTGGATTTGTAACATGAGTTGAAGGCAAGTACACACCCTCTTGCCTTGTCTGAATCCGTTGAAGTTAATTTGATTTTCGTTCATGATCACAGTGCGCCAATGCCCCGTTGCCGGTACCTGGATCCGTGGATTTTTGACTGCACTGTAAGCCTTCCCTCGCCTTAATTCAACTCAATCTTGCGCGCCATCATTGACCAACACAGAATCCCACCGAGGTTTTGGCAAGGAGATTATATTGAAAGATTATGTGGGGTACGGTGTGGGAAGAAGAGGGAGGACGGGAGGGAGAGAAAAAGAGAGAGTGGTGTGGGTGTGGGTAGACAAGAGCGCCGAGCGCCGAGCGCAGGCACGGTCCGCGCGGGGGACGTTCTGCACCTTGGTAGACGACAGCGGTGCACAAAACCGACGCCACCGCCTGCCCGCGTGCGGGGAATGCTGCACCCGAGGCGGGCTCCGGCGCCCAGTGTTGTGTGCAGCGATGTAAATGAGGGCGGGGTGCGCGGAGCGGGGAATGAAGGATAGGGGGGCAGAGCACAAGATGAGAGCGGGAGTACTCAGGGTGTTCCCCTTGTAATGCGACATAAAGACGAGTGGGCAATGAGTGGGTGAGTAAGAGAAGAAAGAGAGGCAACTACACGCACTTCGAAGCGGGTGCGAGCGAGGAAACACGGGTGCTCGACTCAATTCGCCTCGATGTCACAGCGGTTATGGCGGCGGGTGCGATGAGGCGGCGGCGGGTGTGTGATGAGTGCGCGGAGACTTGACGCAGACACACTGCACGCGGGTCAAATGAGTAAGAGACATAAAGGTCGGGCGAGTACACGCACCTCGGGCATGGGAACTAGCCGGCGAGGGGTGCGGCCGGCTGCAGATATGCGCCTCGAGGACGGCGTGGGTGTGCGGTGCTGTGCTCGACTCGATGAGAGTCGATTCACCGCCCTCGGCGTGGGAGGACGGTCAGTAGGGCTGGAACCCTGCACATCATGCCGACGACATATGGGCATGTGCGTACACGCGGAGACGGGGAGGGCCGTACATGGTTCCACGGAGACAAACTTTAATGCGCACAGGCGGAGATCTTGCACGCGCAAAGTCCCAGCTCTGCATAATGCCTGAGAAATGCGAAGATAGAATAAGAAGAATCTTATCAGCTCCACGGCGAAACCAGCGATGGGGGCATTGAGTGCGGAGGGTCACGCACTGTGGACATGGGAAGTGGCTGACAGCGTGCACAGCGTGGTGTGCAGCCTGAGTTTGCGGACACCCCTGAAAACTGACGGGTAAGTGGACAGAAGCTGGGAAGGGTAAACACCGTGACACGCGCAAAATTGACGAGCTGGTTGGGTCTGGTACAGTGCTTGCCAATTAAGGGATTCATGTTGCCCTTGACCAGCTCCCTTGTCCCGACCTTGAACAGAGTCGCGGCACGGCAGCGGTGAGGGCAGAGAAGGAAAGTGAGTTTTTGTTGTGTACTATTTCCGTCTGCACCAAACACCGGGCCGGACCGGCATGTGAATTCCCGCCCACCACAAGGTTAATGGCTGTTGCGTGCAAATGCCACAAAGTGCCGGAGGTCTTTTCATAGAAAATTTCAAAGGTATTTGACATGCATATTGAGTGGATCCTTGGAGGCATTGAATGGTCGAACGAATATGTGTAAATCGACTGGTGTTGCCTTTTACCATCATTTTTGATGGTAAAGGGCAACACCAGCACTCACCTTTATTGGGATGGTGGATTCCCGTGGGCGGAATATACAAGGTGATGTCATTGTGCTAGACATTTGGGCGCAAGTCCAGCATTATGACATCATCTATTACACGGTAGCTGCAGTCCCACAGCTGCCACCAGAAATCCCACAGACGTCGGAACCCTTGTAAAGGGACAAGGAATACTTACTTTAAAGCCACAAAACCCCAAATGTAGGACATCTTAGTGAGAGAGTATATGGGAGCTAAGTACTGGAGAGAGATGGTGGTGGTAGAAAAGAAAGAGCAAAAGGGCTTCTAAACTCCGCACGCTAATTTGGTGTGTTCGAAGTCGGCATGTCGGTTTAAAGGCTTTCTATGAGTAAATTCAATCTTTTCAAGAATTTGGGGAGGAAATTGAGGGTATTTTTACGAACAACAGGAGCTTTTTACAGGAATCAATTTTACTGTACAACATGAGAATGAAAATTTGACCAAGGTCCTTGATGAGTGAAGATGTACTGAAAATTTATCGACGACCTCGATTTAGTGCCCAACAGACTTTTAAAACAGGTCCGTTGGTACGGTATACACTTGCAGGCCGTTTCCACGCACTCAAATGTGTGATGATTTGACGTGGTTCAACGACCATCCCGTTGGGCTCTGGCTCAGATTCCACGATGGCACACATCATTTTTGGATGATCCGCATAGAACTGGTTGTGCACGCGCCGGAATCTGTGAAGAACAACAAATATTCGGAGAATGTTGTCTAGTGGGACTTCAAAAACAGCTGTGATGACGCCAGTAGAGGTCTGGTTTTCTTTCGGGTCTGTCCCCGGCTCGTAGAACTGAATTAGGCTATTTGGGATATGAGATGTGGTGCAGCTATATGTGCGCGTGTCCAACTTGAACTTCAAGCACCGTTTGCCACGGGGGGTAATATCATCGACCGGTGATCTGGACTGGGAAGAGTAATTGTCCCTGCTGCATTCCGAGCACCATAAAAATTAAGCTTGTGCTCCCCGATTGACTCCAGGTACTCAAGGATTAAAGTGTACAGTGGCATCGGAATGGCACGACTCTTTTTTGCCAAGAATTTTGCCAGCTGCTCATCATCTAGTTGGGTGGCGGTTCGGAGACTCTTGGGATCATCGGGATCTAAAATATTGTCAAGACCCTGTAATGCCGTGTCCTGAAGATCCTTGTCGTGCTTCTTGGCAAGCAAACGCCCGAGATGAGCAAAGTGTCTGAGCCTAGTGTAGTCCATATCCCCTGAATCTTATTAAGTATGAAATCTGGTGTAGGATTGGGTTAAAACTTACAGAAGTGGTCGTTAGTCTTGACTTTCTGCAAAGTGTTGTTGACACGTTCACCCATAAACTCATTCTGGCTTGCCAGAGGTCCCCAGTTTTTGAGAATTTCTTGAATGTGCATTGAATTGTGGTGTGTTGGGAGAACATCAACATCTGGGAATAATGTCTGAATGGAGGAGAAGTAGTCACGGTAGTGGTCCATAAACAAATCTGCAGTGGAGTTTGAGGTTTTGAAAGAAGATATAATGTTCGTAGATGCAACCAGATCACAGAAGCTCTGCAGCATGCCTTCGCTTCGTGCTGCATCATCATCAAATTCCATCTCTGGTAAAACAAGGGGAAGAATAACTGAGAACAGAGTGAGAAGTTGTGCTGCCTTTAATTTTCCGTGCTTTGCTTCACCGAGATTCCCTGGTAGACGAGTCACATGTGTGGGGAGGGATACCTCTCGGATGCATTGGCGAATCTGTTCAAGGCGTTCCTTTGTAAATTTCCATGATCCTCGCACTGCGATATCTTCAAAGTCACTGTCGCTATTGCCTTCATCATTGTCAGAATCATCTGGAGCATTTGACTCTGGGACAGGTGTAGCTTGGGAGGCTGAACCGTCCATCGGGTCATCTTCATCTGGTGCTGGGGTGCCTTTGGGAGTTGTTTGATCCTCATCTTCTTCCTCATCCTCATCCTCTTCCTCGGACTGTGTAGCTGAGAGATATTCCCTTCTCCACCTTGCAAATGCATCAGGGTTGAAGTTTGCCTCATCCTCAAGTACATCCTCCGCATCTTCCCCTCCACCAGCATCAGATATATCGTCATCAGTCCAGAGGTCCTCATCATCAGCATCCAGCTCCCCCAAATTTTTGGTCCGTCGAGCATCACGGCCTACTCCCCAAAGTACACGCAGCTGGTGTTCAAGTACACCGAGAAGCCAGTTGTGCATAAAACCTAGAATAGTGTCGTTCACAGGATCTCGATATGGGAGGAGGTGCAGGGAGCAGAACCGAACCCCACTTTTTCTTTGTAAAATGACCTGTTTCGCTTTGGTTGGTTGTCTGAGCCAAGCCTTTGCCTGTTTAAGCACAGTGGCAGATATTCGCTTTGGCCATGCCCAGTAATCCAGTCGAGCCCTCTCATCCTTTGTGAGGAGACAGACAGAGCAAAACATATTTGCTGAGTATGAGAGAAATCCGCCAGCTTCCCTCGATGCAGGAAGATCTGCCACCAGGGGAATAATCCGTGCCGTCACTTTCACCCCTTCAGGATGATAGTATGTGGTCATCATTTTCCCCGGGAAATCATGTGAGAGGATTGTCTTCATAAGTGGATCGAGTAAAGGCAGTAGTGTCCTGGCGGAGGGTTTTTTGGGTGACGGTGTTAAGCCCACAATAAAGATGTTCTCTGGCAGATAGCGGACTTCAGGTGGCAGGTTCAGGCAATACAAGATCACTGTGCCAGTCGAGACTTGTTTCCCTATAGGTATGACATGTAAGCTTCTGATAAGGATGCTTTGCAGCCACATACCAGCCATTTTGTTTGAGCGAGGGTTGAACCAATCAATGTACAATCCAAAGACCAGGTTGTACTTGCCACCCAGCTCTTTTAGCTTCTTCCACCGCGGACTGTCCTGGAGATCTGTCATCTCTTCGCCATCTGCAGCAGAAGGTCTCTGGTATGATTCAGCAAGGTAGTCCTCAATCGACTTCCGCGAGAGGAACCATTCCAGCCAAGATTCGAATTTCTGTGTATTGAATGTGGTCATTGGAACCCGTTTGGTCTCCTTTCCAAATTGCTGTGTCCGCCAGAGCTCCGCCTTGCAGTACCTGCGGGACTTTTTTGAAACCTTTGCTGTACATGTATCCGGCATTTTTTCCAGAGATGGGTATAGAGTGTAACATTTGGGACAACAGGGTGTTCGAATGATTTCTGGCTCCTTGGTGTAGTTCCGGTAAATAGTTCGAAGGTCCCTAGGTATCCGAAGTTTCGGAATCTGAACACGGATTCCTTGTGCAAGTAAGGCAACCTGGAGGAGCTCCAGTGCAGTATTGAGAATAAATTGAAGAGCCTTCAGGATAGTATTTGCAGTTTCGCGGCTGACACTAGCCTTTAAGTTCAGCCAGACAATTAATGCAGAACAGAGCTGGATAATCAGAAGCTCGTTGATTGCAATACCTACCAACAAGGGATTAGTGAATGAAAATTTCATTACTAGAACTTTGCGCACCCGTTGTACCCCTTGATTTCTCCTCATGGCCCTCCTCCTCGTCCATAAGATCTTTCACACCAATGGGCCGAGCTTGAGAATTGCGAGTTTTAGCATATTCCGGTGAACGATTAGCGGCTGCGCGAAGCTCATGGATCCGTCGGAGCTGCTGAGTGATGCGGTCTCCAGGGATTGCCTGATTGTCGACAATAACCCGCTTCTCAATGCACTCTGGGCAAGTGCAGATTACCCTTTTCCCCTTGTTCTTCATGTGGGCAAGAGGGGAAGGGAGGTTCAATCATAGTTCTTCAATGGCCTTTATGTGGGCAAATCATCATTAATCAGTCCATCTAACAATCTATCCAACGTGAACGAACTACCGTTCACAAGACTGATTTGAGCGGTACAAATATACACTCTGATCCGCCGCGTGATCAGGATTTTTTGACTCCGGCAACCAAACTTTTGAGCTATTTCTTCCCATAGCTGCCAAATCTTTTGATGGATTGTCCAACGCCCAGCCAACGCCAGGCCAACGCCATGGCCACTGTCGGACCCACGCCCGTCAAACGCCGTGAAGCCGCGGTCATGGCGCTTGCCGGCTGTGTTATTACCAATCATTTGGCAGGGGCTGACAAATCTTTTTCCCCCTCCACTTATACGGCACCACGGATCCTCCCTCTGTGGAAATTCCACAAAATCGGTATATTAGATGACCAAGGAAGGTATTCCACTCCTCAGAATATTCTCGTTGGGCGGCTTTGACCTTGAACCACCAGGTCAGCCTTCAGACGATAAGTCCATGCCGAACCATCAAAAACTCGGCACCTTCGTTTTCGACGCCTGCGAACAAAATTTGGCCGGGTGAAACGCCCCTCTCGGCATATTAAACAAGAATAATGTGTAAACTGAGTACGAAACGTGTTGTGGCACTCACCTCAACCGCCGGGAAAATTGGTGATTTGTAATAAGCGGCCTAGCGATCAACTGATCACCCTTTCCAAAAGACTATAACATAACGAGGTACAAGTTAGTTTGTTGTATTGTCTGTCTACGAGAGACTATCCTGCAGCATAATAATATTGTCAGCCATGTCAAAGCACTTTTCAATTGCCTGGGCAGCAGTGCTCTGATCTTCCCAGATCTCACAGTAAGTTGCCAGAGCCAGTCTTCATTGTTGTTGTGAGCTATCACTTTGTGAGACACTCCCTCTGTGGCTGAAAAAGGCAAATACGCACTACGGAACACGCATGGAAAAAAAAAGAAGCTAAAGAGTACACGACCTGACCTAGAATTGAATGAGGGTCTCGCATTTAAAGATTACAGGTTGTCCTCTTACAGTAAATGCACATTTTACCAGTTACACCACCAGTCTACCACTACAAACCCCACCAATGGCTATGGTCTTCACTGAAATCAACAATCAACAGAATAAATAAGACCTTGGTTCGATTCAGCTAGCAGTAGAAGCTCTCATTCTTTGCAGTGGAAACCGCAAGGATGCAACTATTGGGCTATGAGTAATAGAGGTATCAGGAAGCCGTGGGAAGAGACAAGGATTTCACCAAGTTACGGCATACAGAAATTGGGCACCAAGGTGAAACGGTGCACTCGGGTGCAGCCGTGAAATTGATAGACCGGCGGTTGGACCAGCGCAGCGAGCTATAAACTCAACTAACACCAACCACAAACCAACCAAATCTAACTAATCTCACAAACTCCAATAACCGAAGCTAATCGTGTGTGTGAGTTCGGGGTAGTGGGACAGGCGTATCGTCCCTCAAGAGTGTTGCTTCAAGTGTTATCGACAAGCTGAGCACTGACTAAATTGTATAGAGAGCAAGTTCAATTGGGTTTGGATTCAATATCTTTATCTGAGCGGCCCCGTAGAATTGTATAGTTTAGAGTACTTGACTCGAGTACAGAATGCAGAGCTTGTGTACTAACAATGCTACGGTTTCCACTCTTGCCACAGAGCAGTCTACCGGAGACCAAAAGGTCGAAGCTTTCCTTTATTTCCTCAAACGGAACTATTGACAGAGCAAAGCTCAATGTCGGCAGCTGAGAGCAAAGCTCAATCAGTAGCTAGAACTGTAGAACGGCTGCTTTCCACGGGCGGTAGGACTGGCTTAATCCTCCGCACTTACAATGGTCTCAAAGGGCGTGGTTCGCGGAACGTACTAACTCGCTGATCTAATTGCTTTCCAACAAGTCTGATTTGTCTCTGTCTTTTCTCTGAGATACTAACGGCGGGGGCCGGATTCACTATCGTACATTGGTGTAACTCTACTGTATTTATACAAACTAAGGGAGCAGGATGGAGATAACCGGAACTGAGTCGGAAAGTCGTGATATGTCGTGATTGATGCTGCGGTAGGATCTACGGTAGGTCAACCAATGATAGCCCTGGCATTGTCTCTACCGTGGGCTTGTGGTTACCGGAGGTGTCTTATCCTTTCTAGTTGGGTTGGTGGGGGCTACCGTAGGTTGCCCTATGGTAGGAGTCCCTGTAGAGTGGTAGGGTTCAAGTTATAGTTTACTCCCTGAAGGTCGCCCCACCTACCGTAGACCTTTCTATGTCTACGGTAGGTCCCGTACTACTCATATCTCATCTCGGACAGCTCCCGTAGTCTTGGCATCACATGTCCATGTGGTTCGCCTATCACAAGGAACTGTACCGGTGGTGCAAGTTCCGTGCCGGCTACCGTAAACAGCTGTGTTTACCGTAGGTCAATGTGCCATTGGTAATCCTTCCTAAGCTTTAGCTTGTAGTGCACCTACCATAGACCGCTGGGGCTACGGTAGGCCTTATCTTTAGCTTAGTTCTTGTTTCAACTTTGGGCGGGTACCATAAGGCAGCCGCCACAATATCATATCTGCTTTATAGCTCAATCTACGCCTAGTTGTGCTTGACAACACTGCCTTCATGATATCTGATCTATTGTGTTGAATCTTGACCCGACCGTAGGCCGGGAGCTACCGTAGGTCTGCTAACCAACGGTAGCCCTTCAATAATCCCAACGGTTGGACTAATCCGAGTTCGACTATTAATATTGAAACAAGGTGCCGCTTGTGACATTCAGCTACTAAGAAGTGTAGTTCCTCTTGTTCACCTCTAGCACTCAAGGAATCTGACGGTCAGCCAACTCCCGGAGCCCGACGGTAGACTTTATAACTGAACTTAGTTCCCATAAAGGTTCTTTATTGAGTCTTCAAGTACTTGGTGGCCCATCGGCTTTCAGCCGTCATAGGTGTAGAATACCATTCCAAGGAGAATGTACTCTCTCTGTTCTAGTCTCCCTTTGACCTTTGAATAGGTTCGAAAACTGGTGGTTTTCATGTGTGTTTTCTTGTACACCCTATCAACGGACAAAGACATGAATATTGAGCCACGGAAGGAGGCATGAGCTACGGAGTACGGAAATTGAGCGCCGCAGACAAATTCGTAACTATCTGTGAGCTAGGTATCTCCTTCAGCACATGGAACAGCATGGAGATCCATGCTGCGAGGCAAGGAGGGCAGTGTAGAAGGGGTCCGTGGACGGAAGAGGAATAAGGTCATGTGTGGCGGTTCGGAAAAGAACTAGTATAAAAGCAGGAACATTTGTAGAAGTTATTACCTCCCCCTACTCATACCTAAGCTACTCCCCTCCAGCACACAGGGTGAAAATCTAGTCAAATACATACCCGCTCAGGTTGCGCCGCCCTCTGTGGGACCAACCAAGGTCAATTTGGGCCAAAGTTTCAAACAAGGAGGCTTATCCGTAGTGCTTCTGGTTCAATAGAACGGGCCAGAGGGAATTATAGAAACATTGGCATTGACAGTGCACGTGGTTGTAGAACACGCGGCAAAAACTTCTAAACAGCTAGCAGTCCAACTTAGCTGTGTAATGTTGGCTTGGGCCTCAAATGCAGATCCGTGCATAGAGTACCACCCCCCATCATAGCGGAAGGCTTATCCGATTCAATTATAACCACTCCATGATCCATTCTCGCCATTTCACCCCACACATGCATGGAATTAAAAGCCCCAGGCGTACCAGCACAGCGCAGAGAAAAACCCAGATTACAAAGGACCACACTATAACCTGTACGTGTTGTGTTCAACAGTTTTGGAGACACTGCTTGCCTGACCTATATGAGGCAAGGAGATAAGGAAAAGGACCATATAGCCCAGGCATCTCAGTGCGGAATGGCGTTCATTTTGCGGAGCCTCGCCCTTCGCGCAAGTGTAGAAAACCCTCTGATTGTAGCTTTCCTGGAAGGCTAGCCCCCGACGAGGAACCTGGTGAAACTGTTCTTTCCGTATGGAAGGAGCTGTACCACCACCACCGTAGCAGACAAATCTCTGTGACAGAGAAATCCCCCCCTAGAGGATGAATTAACTGTGCTTTTGCCAGATTGTTATGAATATAAGCGGAGGAGGGCTGTAATAAGAGAAGTAGGATTGCAATAGCACTTTTGGTTAGAAGGCTGCTTTAGAGCAATCAGATGCAATAGGAGGATACTACCGTGAGCTTATTTACTACAGGAATTGTATCTAGAATATTTTACTTGCATCTACTTGGACTGTCCGTTACTAATCCAATGCCCGAAGGCCGAGCTGCATATTACAAATTACAACACTGACTATACCACACCTGGTCAGACAACTCACGGAACCGCAGTCCGTATCACATCATGTGGAACTGGAGGTGCCTGCCACTCACTCATGAAGCTCAATTGAGATTTCTTGAAATTGACCTTTAGTATCTGTAGTGCTTCCATCAAAAGAGGACTTGTCCAAATTTCACAACTCTACAGATGAGATGTATCATCATCATAAATCAATTTATTTTGCCGTAGGACGAAAATTTGTACAAACACGGTGCGCGGGTTTTCTATGGACGAAAACCCCTATTACTGTATCTTCCAACAGCTATAGGAGGTAGATGAGGGGTCCCGTGAGCCCAGAAGTATCCAGAGACAGAATTCTGTGGTGAGATAAGATGTAGCCTGGCGTGATTAATACACCGGAAGTATTCTCAACACACCAATTGGCCTGCGGAGGGTTTACATGAAATCAAATCAAAGATCAAACTTTTTGAACCATGGGAAAGCTGTTCAATTCTGGCCATCTCAGACTCAAAGAACTTGAGTTTGGCACTAGCACAATGAATTCTGCCTAAGAATACAGGAAGCATGGATAGATGCATGAATTTCTTTCATTGTTACAGAGATCAAAGTTTGAGGGTGTTTGTCTCTGAACTTCAAAGCCGTGCTCTATCACGTTAAAAGTGTGGCACTTCATGCCACCAGTTTTAGGGTGATCTATACCTTTCCCTAAGCTCTCTTAAAAATTTCGGAGGCATGTCTACCATTGCCAAGGCGCCCCCATGACCCTCGCGAAGAAAATGATGTAAAAATTAGATCTTTTGATCCCAAAAACATGTTAAAATGTGTGGCATTTCAGGTGGTCAATTTTAGGGGATTCTATACCTGTCCCTGAGTGCTTTCAATTTTTTTCAAGGTATGTTTACCATTTACGAAGCACCCTCATAACCCTCACAAGAAAAGTGATACAATATCAACCTCTGTCAAGCTTTGTTGTGAATTGGCTCAAATTCAGCGGAATCCAGTGGACTCCACCAGATTCGGGGTAGAATTTCTTGAACTAACTGCTAGCTCATCTTGCTTACTTTCTGTGGGCTTAGTTTATGTAAGTCAATTAACTTGAAACAAGGTCTTAGATATTTTTTCCTTCTTTGCACTATAAGTAAAATTCCTTAGTCGTAAGTTCATTGAAATTCAGCAGAATTCACTGTATCCATTATTTCCTTCCACTAGATTCCGGCCTGGGGTAGTATGTACACTGAAGTACGGCGGAATCCAGTGGAAGTTCGCTGGATTGCGGTGTCTCCGACCGGTGTTGCCACTCCGGGCATATTACATCACTAACGTTACCATTACGGACGAGAGCCAGGGTGGGAAGTGATCCGTCGGTAGTGAGGATTTGTAGCCAAGAACGCGGACAGCGACGGCGACGACGGAGGAGTCGAAAGACAGAGTCCAGGGTTTCCCAAATGAAAGAGAGGAACATAGAAGCCCCGTGACCAGTAGAATGGAGCTCAGGAGACAAAAATGAGCTGGATGCTCGACAACTAAGATGGATTTTTAATTTTTAATTTTTTTCAGACATCAGTCTCGATTAGAAAAGCTCGTTATTTACTCTCAGGACTACCACTGCGGCACATATGGCAAGGCAGAGTAAGCTGAGGGTGTAACAGCAAACTTCGAAATTTGAGTTTTCTATAATAATAAAAAAAAGCCATGTCGATTAGAGAGATTAAGATAAGACAAGATAAGATCTATCAGAAGTGGAGAAACTATGAAGTCACGAGGATGATAGAGCAAACAACATCTAAAAGTAATATAAACAAAGTCAAAGTCACGCATACTGAATTTGCCAAAAATTCTGGGGGAGAAATCGATCACGAGAACGATTCCTAAAAAGGATATTTTAGGACTCGTAAAGACACGACTTTTGGGGCCTACCGCGGCGGCAAAATCGCTCTCGACCCCGCGCTGTCAACTTCCCGGAATTTTGGCATCAGAATCCCGGACAGCGGTGGAATCACGACGCGAAGGACTTGACCAACGAAACCTTTCTGGTGAAAAACCTGACAGTCCCGCCCATTCCCTTCGTTATTAACTCTTTCGGTTCATCATCTTGCGCTTCGCTTTCGCCAGCGTCAGCTCGACCTTCTTCAACGCCCGTTCCCTGTTTCTCGCACCATTCTTAATCATTTTTGGCGTTACGACGGGAGGTGTTTTTGGCTATACGGATGTCCGACATAAATGTGCTTCCTTGGTAATATATATTGAAGGGCCTACTAGTTTATTGCGCTCGATGCGCTTTAAAATGGCTGCCTGCTCTGCGTACGTGAAGATGACAGGGTCCTAGATGATGAACTAGTTGGTTGGGCACAATGGAGAGACAGCAACTATGCAACTTGCCTGCTCGTCCGTAGTTCTGAGCCGCGCGAGCGCATTCGACGCATCACCCGTTGAGAGAAACTCGAAAAACTCGTCCCGCAGCATTGGCTTCCCATCACGCAGCACATGTCGCATCGTCTCCCTGGGGTGGAGTGCCCTCAATGTCTGGAGTTGCCGATCCGATGCCTTGTACAACCGCTGTTTGCCCGGCTTCGCTCTGAAAGTCAGTCGGTCAGTCGGATTCACTCAAGGGAGGCGGAGGCGGGTGAACGCACGGTGCGTGAGCATTGAGGAAGTGTACAACGTGATGCAGAATGTGGGTCAATTCAAAGTTTTCCCCCGATAACCAGCGCGCGCTGGGCCCCTCGTACGCGACCCCGTCGACGAGCGTAACGGGGTTCCAGTAAGCTTCGTACCCCTGGCTTCCTATCAGTGTGCGCCTGGGTGAGCTACTGGTCGGTGATTGAGATTGACTGCATACACATACCCTCTTTGTTCTTTTTTAACTGAATAATCGCGTGTCCCATGCGATCACAGTCATGCAGGTAAACACCTGGCCCGCAGCGTACCCAATGACGAGCTCGGGAAAACTTGTTAACGGTAACCAGTGCTTCATCCCGCTGTTCTTTGGGGGCTGTCGATGTCGAAAGAAGAGTAAGCAAAGCATCGCTCCCCGGCGGACACTACAAACCTTGGTTGTCTAGCACCCGAGTAGGCTTTTGCTCCTCGTCGACATCCCCGACTGGACGTGGAGTGGGTTTAGGCGTGTTAGCGCGCTCTATGCGTTTCCGTTCCTGTTCTTTGAGGTCCTTCTCGAGGGCGCTGTCGGCCAACTGTTTCGCACGTTCACGTAGGACATCGAGAGCCTGTCCTAGATAAATGCGGCTCAATCAGTGGAAAAATACTCCGAGCAGCAGGATTGCCGTACCCTGGATCTCCGCCGGCGCGAGTTGAAAGAGATCGGTGAGGTCGTACACATGTACGGGTGTCTGTTTTCGACGGCTCGCGTCCACCATCTCGATGACGAGGCTGCCCTCCTTCCCCGTGTCCTGCGACGCCTTCATAGCCGACAGCAGCTTGGGGACTGTTAGAATGCGAATGCCTTTGGAGGGAGGGAGCTCACCTGATTCGCAAGAACGGTGCAATTGACAGTTGGCGCTGCAAGTAAGACGCAGTCGATTCGAGGGGCGTAGACGGTCTTGCCATCTGAGCTTCCCTTTGAGCAAGGCCGAAAATCACTTAAAACGGCACTCACGAGTCACGATAACGACAGGGAACTGTCCCGCGCGAAATTCGGCTGTGGATGAGTTGTTAGCGGATATCCTGCACACGATCAACGAATTTGTTTACCCATTCCTTTGTCATAGGCCACTTCGCTTTTGGGCGCATCGCTGAGCCACCTCGCGTCGATGTTAAACGCTTGGAAAAGCGTTTCCAGGGCCTTGGCGTGAGGATCGTCTACACAGTACACCACTGTGGATTTTCGAGTCGTTGCTATTTTGGTTTCCAGTGACATTAGTATCGCGAATGAAGATGGATTGAGTGCCACCTGCATGTTCGAGCCACGCCTGGAGCGTCCATCGGAGGATTTGGTGTACACGCATGGCTTTGGAGAGCGGGTGCGTACTCAATTCGATACCCCCTTTACCCGCCTTTACCTTTACCTTACGTAGGCCGAGGGATGCGGGGATCGCTAAGAAAGAAGGATTGCATTCCCTGGAATGATGTTAGCAGTGGACAAACATATTGCGGGCAAATCACCAATCTTCAAGGAGGGAGTCGAGGAACGTTTGCCGATATACGACTTCGTCGATGTGATCCAGCCGGCGGAGGGTATTAAGATCGTCGTTCGTAGTCGTTGCAATTACGATCGGTGTATGCGGCGCTGGTACAGCTGCTTCGAATTCGTCGGGCCCAGGCTTTCCGAATAAATGCGACCAGACCGAATTGAAACTAAAACGCGTCAGGATCTCTCTCTCGAAATCGGGGGGCAAACGCACTCACTCCCACGGGGGTTTGCAGCATTCAACGTCGCTCAATACAACCGCTTTCAGGGTAGACATCATGAACCTTGGCTCAGAACCTTCCTTCTGGACGCGATTCATTAAAATTTTGTATGTGGTTACAAGGCTGCGATGCATGAGTTTTGCGAGCCGAAAGAAATGGCGGGGAAGGACGCACACGTCTGCCTTGGACGGCTGCACTACTTCCTTGCCATCAACTTCGAACTTCCAGTCGACTCGTTGTTGTGCTAGTTTGTTAGCTATTTTCGCTGAAAGTCCCGACTTCTCTGATGTTACCACCAAAGTGTGCGGTGCTTTTGGTTTAGCGTGTGGACTTGGTGGAATGCGATCCAGCAAGGTCGGGAGCATGGAGAGGTGGTTTACCCCAAAAGCGTGCACGCCAAGTTTGGTACGGCCATTGTTAATGGCAGTCATGCATGCTTGGACAGCGTCCTCCTCCCAAAGCTTGATGGTGAGCGCGGGCAGCGGCGTCGCATGAACGATTTGGGACGACTTTGACTTTGTGCTTTCAAGTCGGTGGCCTGAAGTGAGCCGCGGTAGCCCCAACTTGAGTCTGCAGCGACTGAGCATCGCCGCGCGCCAAATTTCAAGGCGACCAATTAACTTGCAAAGAATGCCCCAGTTTTTTTCTTGAGATTCGGGGTTCCGTTGTATGCGCTGAAGGGTCGGAGAACGCGCGCGCCGAACAGAAGTTGAACGGAAAGGATGAGTTGGCGCGTCCGAAACGCGTCAAAAGAAAGGGCCGCGGTAAATCCCGGCCCGCGCACTCATGGCCGCGGCCAACCACCAGATACGCGAGGCCTTCTCTCACCCACCATGGACAAACCAGTCCAGTCGCGCAGAAAACGCGCCAAAAACCCATTAATTCAATTGTTCCTGCTCCTGCTCGCCCTCTCTACCTACGCCCTCACTTATCTGCTCTGGCCTGCCTCGCGCTTCAACTCGGAAATTGTTCCCATTAACGCTCAGGAGATTATCGCGCAATGCGCCATGCTCCAGATGACCCCGGGCCCGCCAGTGGACTTCCACACACGCAAACAGTCCGATCGGTTCGTCGCAGGCACTAAGCCAACGGTTATTCGGAATGCAACGATTTGGACGGGCCGGAAGGACGGGGAAGAGATTGTCCACGGTGATATACTCGTCGACAAGGGTCTCATCAAGAAGGTAGGGAACGTGAAGAATTCCGAACTGAAAGCATACAGGCACGTCGTCGTGTTGGACGCGAAGGGTGGTTGGGTGTCGCCTGGGTGTGACGCCTTTTCATTTTCTGTAAATCATTGGAATAACTGTCCCAACCAGGATCGTGGACATGCACTCCCATCTCGGCGTCGGCAGTTCACCAAGCCTTAGCGGCGCGCGGGACAGTAATTCGCACAAGGGGCTCGTCCTGCCGTGGCTGCGCTCGCTCGATGGTCTCAACACGCACGACGCCGCATATCGGCTGTCCATATCCGGCGGCGTCACCACTGCTAATGTACTGCCCGGGAGTGCTAACGCGATTGGTGGCCAGGCGTTTGTGATCAAGTTACGACCAACGAAGGAGCGCTCGTCGTCTGCGATGCTCCTCGAGCCTCCGTTCTCCGTAAATGGGACCCATGTGGACCCGCTCGAGCGCCCGAGATGGCGGCAGATGAAGTGCGTTAATTTTTTTCTTTACCTCCGGGATTTCGCACTGACTTGATCATGGAGACATGCGTGTGGTACGCTGCGTGTTGTTTAAAGCATACAACATCTAAAGACACGATTCTCCATATTATAGGCGAGAACCCCAGTACGTCCCGTCCTGCAAACTAAACATACCTCTCTGAAACAACACCTTGTTCATTTCTCAGGCCGCGTCTACGCCGGTACACGCATGGACACTCAATGGGCCTTCCGTCAAGGCTACGACACCGCGCGCACCGTCATGCATGCGCAGGACGCGTTTTGTGCGGACGCGCTTGCAGGAAACTGGGGTGCACTCAAGGGACGCGAGTTCCCCGAAAATTTACAGTGGGAGGCGCTCGTAGACGTGTTGCGCGGGAGGGTGAAGGTGCATAATCACTGTTACGAGGGGGTGGACTTCGATGGGATCGTTAGGGTGAGGCGTTTCTTTTCTTGGTGCCCAAGTATACGAGGAGCTAATGGGATCCTTGCGTAGCTGACGAACGAGTTTAAATTCTCGATTGCGGCGTTTCACCATGCGCGTGCGTTCCCTCTCGATACCTAGATCTACTCAGCGTCTTATCCATTTTTCAGACGAAGCCTACCTCGTCCCCGACCTCATCAAAAAGGCGTACGGGCAGCCGCCCGCTGTGGCCATGTTCGCAACGCATGCGAGGTACAAACGCGAGGCGTCGCGCGGGTCCGAGTTCGCTCCGAGGATTCTGGCGGACAATGGCTTGGACGTGGTCATGAAGGTACTACTTGGGAGGAATAGAGGTCGAAGTCTGACGATGCTTGTAGAGCGACCACCCCGTGTTGAATTCGCGGCATTTGATTTACGAGGCGCAGCAAGCGCATCATTTCGGACTCAGCACGCCGTTGGCGCTAGCGTCGGTGACGAGTGGGTTCTTTTTTTTTTCATCTCATTCGTGTACTAAGTGCGGCGCAGGCACGCCCGCAAGGATTATGGGCCAGGATCATAGGATTGGACGGATTATTGAGGGTTTCGATGCAGGTTGGTGGTTCATCGCGCCCTCATTCTATCTTGCATTGATAAATACGTCCATCTAGACATCGTCCTATGGGACTCTCACCCCCTCGCTCTCGGTGCGGCCCCCACCCAGGTTTTCATCGACGGCATCGCGCAGCTCGACTCGCCGTACGTCTCACCCAAGCCCGCGTCGGCACAACGCGCCCCGACCCCACCGACTTGGGACAAGGAGATAAAGGACGCCATCAAGTACGAAGGGCTGCCTCCGCTCGAAGCGGAGCCGGTAAGGGGGAAAGTGGTGGTTCTAAGGAATGTGGGGCGGATGTTTTTGAGAGCGGGGCGGGGAGGAAGCGTGCGGGAGATTTTCAAGAATGAGAAGAAGACGCAGGGGGGTGTGGTGGTCGTCGAGAACGGGAAGATCGTGTGCGGCGTGGCTGGGGAGACGTGTTCTGATGCGCTTGAGCGGAGCGATGCACTGCATCTTGATTTGGAGGGCGGGACGATTTCGTACGTGTATCCTGTCAAGGAGATGGTTCGGGTGCTGATTTTTTCTCCAGCCCCGGCATGGTTTCGTACGGAAGTGCGGCCTCGTACGGCGCGCTTGGGCTGGTGCACATCGCTGGCGAAGGTCTGCTTTTTTATTTTCACCCCGAATAGCTTCTGATACGGTCGATTTGTAGCTTCTACGCAAGACGGCCCCGTTTTCGATCCCCTCAGCATGAAGATTCCCGGGCTCGTCGACGGAACGGTGATTAAAGCCGCGGACGGTTTACTCTTCGCTACCCGCGATGCGCTCCTCGCGTACCGCAACGGCGTCACGGCCGCCATCGCTGCGCCCGCGTCTCTTGGGTTCCTTTCGGGACTAAGTGCAGTTTTCAGCACCAGCGCCCCGCACAAGCTTGCGAATGGTGCACTCATACAGGAGGTCGCGGCGCTGCACGTCGCGTTATCGCTCGGTTCGCCTATTAGTGTGAGCACGCAAATTGCTGCGCTACGCGGGCTGTTGCTCGGCACTGCCGCTACTTCGAGTGGGGACATTAAGCGCCGCTTCGCAGACGTTGTGGCTGGCAACCTCCCGCTCGTCGTTGCGGTGGAGAGCGCAGATATCATTGCGAGTCTGCTCACGCTGAAGAGCGAAGTGGAGGCAGAGACAGGGAGTACAATTCGACTCGTACTTTCGGGCGCCACGGAAGCGCATTTGTTGGCGAAGGAGATTGGGGAGGCGGGCGTGGGGGTGCTGATACAGCAACGGCCGTATCCTACTACCTGGGAGAAGAAGCGGATCTTGCCTGGCCCGCCGCTGACGCTGGCGAGCGGGATCGCAGCGTTGGTGGCGCATAATGTCACCGTCGGACTTGCATCCAGTGATCCTTCTCAGGTGCGGAATACCCGATTTGAGGTGGCTTGGGTGAGCATTTCTTACTGTTTCATGGGAATGGTGACCTCTGACTTGTGGAGCAGGCGGAACTCGAATCCAATGGTGTGATTGGTCGGGCGCAGGCTTTGGAGTTGGTTTCGACCAACATCGAGAGGCTGCTTGGCGTGAAGGGCGGAAATACTGATATCGTCGCGACACGGGGAGGCTCCGATCTTGAAGGAAAAGTAGTAGCGATTATTTCACCGAGCCAAGGAGCTATAACACTGCTGTAAGCGTGCTTTTCTCTTTTTCCTTGTCCTCCTGCCGCAAGTCCCGGCCGCTATTCGCCACCATATTGGGTGCATTGTTTGCCATCCCTCGTCCCCATGACGTCGCGACACACTGTGTTCGATTTTTGGATCAGATACTCGGATTCAAACCACCAACTGTGCGACTAGCTCTCAGTGGACTGCATTCGCTTTTGTTTCTCCCCGATGCGGACGACAGTCGAATTCGTGTCCATCACGCCTCATTCCAGGATTTCCTCTCAAACCCTGCTCGTGCGAGAGAATTTCACGTTTCGAGCGAGGTGCACCATATGGATTTGGCGAAACAATGTTTGTCCATCGTGAAGGATAGTCTTGAGGATCCGGAACGCTATGCTGTTTCCACGTTGGTTTTTTCCGCAAACCTTTCCAAGCTGATTATATAGTCAATGCAGATTGAAATATGCCCACAATAATTGGGTTCAGCATTATATTCCGGGCACGGAACAGGATTGCGTCATACGGGACTGTCTCCAGTGCTTCAAGGTCACAGTCGACTCCTACAACTCTCTCTGTCGCAATACCTTGGCCACGGTTCTTAGATTTAACCACATGATTGACTTTCTGAGTAGTTTCGCCGATTACCATGCTCAGGAGGTGCACCGCTGTAGGAGTATCTAATAGCAGAGGAAACTAACAATCGTGTAGATCGACTCACGTTAACAGAATTGCATAGCACCTGGGATGCCATTCTAATGTCGGTATTTGAACTGCGACTGACCGCACGACCAACTCCAGAATTTTTAAAATTCTACGAGTGCGTTGGAGGTGAGACGAACTCCTGGGTGGTGTTCGTCTTGCAAAAGTTGTGGCAGGTCCGATTTCGCCAGGAACACCGTCACTGGGAACCCCGTACCAATCTAGAACAACGTGAGAGGATCAAGACATTTCTGCAGCGTCATCCCTCAGTCCAGATACGATCATTGGAAATCTTAATCCATCTTCTCAAGCGCAGGCGAGTTGCTCATAGCTCAGCTATTTCACTACTTTGGCTCATCGCCCC
Organism: Mycena alexandri; assembly: GCA_029233265.1. Lineage (NCBI taxonomy): Eukaryota > Fungi > Basidiomycota > Agaricomycetes > Agaricales > Mycenaceae > Mycena > Mycena alexandri. Next base: position 246,729 of record JARJCM010000143.1, read on the forward strand.
CCAATCACCAGAAGCGTAGCATTGAAGTCGATGTCAGTCGGGATTCATTACTTCGATGGCCAAGTCTGGCGAGACATAGACCCCGACAAATACTGGGGTTTTGCAACCCAGTGGTGCACTTACTTTACCAAAGCACCAGCTACTAGAGAAATGTTTTCGATGCTAAAGGTCCTAAATGAAGAAGACATCCTCATTCGAAAGGAAGAAATTGATTACGCAAGGCTTACGGAGTGGCTCAAAGTAAGTGTGCAAGCAATATTGCCAGCCATTCAAAACTCAATACGGCGTAGCCTTTTGGGAAACAAGGAGAGGAAATTGGAATTGTATTCGGCATTGGTGACTCGCGCTCAAAACTCAGAACGAGAGCAAGAAGAAGCGCATTCGCGCTATAGAATATGGAGGACGGGGTATTGGCGTGTAAATGGTCTTAAAGTGTAAATTGCGCAGTATACAACTTGAAGCAGTCAGTCTCGCAGGCCGACTCTCAGTGCGAAGATAGTCGTTATCTATTATCTTGTCTGTTATGTTCCAAGGCGGCTGGTCAACAGATCCCACGGTCGCCGTCAATCATCGTACGACCAGTCTCCACAATGTTACTAATTGCTCTTGCCTAATTACACAGGGTTATACTTTCAACGACGAGCTCTGAGGCCACAAATGCCCGCAGTGCCCACCACATCCCCGGCGACGGGCAATCCCACTGGCCACCACTTCATCCACACAACTGACTGTAACTTTGTCGACAACGCTGGCCGCACCCTCCTCCTCAGAGGCGTCAACTTCTCAGGCTCCTCAAAGGCTCCAGTATACCGCCCCTCGTACATTCTCGACGGCTTCTGGGAGACTGCAGCGGCTGGCGGAGAGTCCTTCATCGGCAGACCCCTGAATATTGACGATGGCTCCGCCGACGTCCACCTTGCGCGCCTAAGCGGTTGGGGGTTCAACATGCTCAGGTTCCCCGTTACTTGGGAGGCCCTGGAGCACGAGGGCCCGTTAGTGCATTATCTGTCACAAAAAGTAATTCACCGCTGACCGTCGGTTAGGGGTAAGTACGACTATGCATTCATGGACTACACCGTCCGCGTGCTACGCAAATGCAAGGAGTACGGCTTTCGCGTGTACATGGACCCCCACCAGGACATCGTGCGCCCTCTTACGTTGTCGCGATTTTTGGAAATTAACCCGCCACGCAGTGGTCGCGTTTCTCGGGTGGCTCGGGCGCACCGTTCTGGACACTTGCTGCCTGCGGAATAAATCCGCGAAACTTTACCGCAACGCAGGCCGCAATCGTGCATTGCGAGTACCCCCTAGCTCATGCACCCGACCCCGCCTCACTCCCCGCCATGATCTGGTCAACAAATTACGGCCGGCTATTATCACAAACTCTCTTCACGCTTTTCTTTGCCGGCCGCGACTATGCCCCTCGCTGTATGATAGATGGAAAGAACATCCAGACCTACCTACAGTCCCACTACATTGAAGCCATGGGCCAGCTCGCCGACCGTATCCGCTCCGCCGGTGATCTCCTTGACGACTGTGTTATTGGATGGGATAGCATGAACGAGCCATTTGAGGGCCTCTGCGGCTGGGCGGACCTCGCAGCGAACCCTCCTGCCCAAGGCTCGACCCTAAAGAAGGGTACGTACCCCACCCCCGCACAGGGCATGCGCCTCGGTATGGGTCAGCCACAAACTGTCGAGAACTGGACCTTTGGCGCGTTTGGCCCTGCACGCGACGGTTCCGTGACGATAGATCCCAAGGGCCGTACGATTTGGGCCCCACCAGAGGACGAACCCGACCGCATTCACCCACTTTACGGCTGGAAGCGCGCCTCCAGTTGGACGCTCGGGACCTGTATTTGGGCGCAGCACGGCGTGTGGGACGTAGAAACGGGTTTCCTCATGCTGCCTCAATATTTCCGCATGCTCCCTGGCGCTGACGCCCCCGCCGAGTTCATCGAGGACTTTTGGAAGCCGCACTTCACCGCGTTTGCACGACGTATCCGCGCCTCGCATCCCGAGGCGATTCTATTCGTACAACCGCCGGTATTTGCGCGCCCGCCGACGCTGGAGGACGATATCCTTGCAGGGCGCGGCGCGTACTCTGGTCACTACTACGACGGGCTCACGCTTATTACGCGCCACTGGAATTGGTTCAATGCCGATGCGCTGGGGCTGCTGCGAGGGAAGTACAGCACGACGCTGCAGGCCGTGAAGATTGGCACCGCGGCGATCCGTAAATCCCTCCAGGAGCAACTCGGGATGCTCAAGGGCGACGCGCTTACACTCGGCGCGTTCCCCACTATCATCGGCGAGATCGGCACCCCCTTTGATATGGATTCGAAGCGGTCGTATTACGGCGACAAGAATGGGCGCGGAGTCGGTGACTATAGCCAGCAGGAGAAGGCGCTGGACGCGAGTCTGAATGGCGCGGACGGCCCGAACGCGGTCAACTACACTGTTTGGACGTACTGCCCCGATTCGACACACCAGTGGGGCGATGGGTGGAACATGGAGGATTTGAGCTTGTGGAGTGCCGACGACATGAACACGCCACAGAGCCCGCTTTATAGCCTCAACAGCCGCGGCAGGGATACGACCCCGACCGTCAACGGCAGTGAGGCGGGCCTACTCAAAAAGTCGTTTGCGGCGACAGCGACGGTGATGACTGCGGTCAACTCGACGGTCTCGCTGCCCACGCGGACGGGCGCCGAGGCGGCGGGGTGGCGCGCGAACCCGTACGACTTTTTGACGGATGGGGCGCGCGCGGTGCGTGCGTTTTGCCGGCCGTGGCCCGTCAAGCTCGTTGGGACGACGCGCGACATGGCGTTTGATATCGCAAAGGCGCATTTCAAGCTCGTGGTGTGCGTGCGGGCGCAGGATCGGTTGAGACCTGGTGCAGTGGTAGAGGACGATCCGGCGACCGAGATATTCGTGCCCCTCGTGCATTTTGCGGGCGAGCGGCTGCTGGTGGGCGGGCATCGTCTGCGGCAGAGCGGGGATGGGGAGAGTATTTCGAGTTTGGAGGAGGACCAACGGCAGCACATGCGTAGTGCGAGTGGGAGGACGTCGACGAATGCGTCGACGATCAACCTAGGGACGGTGCTGCCTGTGCTGCCTGCGATGGAGCAGGATATGACTGCGAGCACGAGTAGCAGCGTGAGCACGCAGGTCGCGGGGCCAGATTTGCGCGTCACGGCGGAGAAGGGGAGAGAGCTCGTCGATGTGGATGTCACTGTGAGTACGGGGCGGTGGACGGTGGAGGGGCAGACTTTGCGCTGGTGGTATGATGTTCCTGCAGCGGGTGAACCAGATCGGGAGTATACTATCGAGATTCGGCGGCGGGGCGGGGTTATTGTAGCCAAGCACGCAGAAGGGGAGTCAGGATGGATAGAGGGTCTTTGTCCGACGGAGAGTTGTAACATTATGTAGCATGATTGGACTTTATTACATGGAACACGCTTTATACTTGCATCTAACGCTGGAGAGCAGTCTTTACATATGCCTTGTATCGACTGGCTTCATTTTTTGGAGGAGGGAATTCGACAGGCCGAGTCTAAACTTGGGTAAACTTGGAGGCGAGAGATGAATCGAGGGAACAGCAATATTGAGAACATATCCGTCTGAACACACCCAAATAGCTGCAGTCCTACCTTCGGCTTAGCAGTCAACTCCTCGCGCGTCGATGAAGATTGGAGGAACTCAAAAAGAAAAGAAGGACCGAGCATGAAAATCCGGTGATTGCTTTAAAGATAAAGGTTGGACTGTTCTATTTTGCATCTGAAGGCGGCGTAGGTACGAGCCCCACACGCGTTGGTACGCCATCCGCACGCGCATCAATTTCATGCTTGTGGTCTTTAAGTGCTCGCGCCTGCCGCTTCTCATGTTCGGCTTGGATGGTGGCAAGACGAGCTTTCTGAGCCAAGTGTCAGGTGTTGGGTACTGGGAATGAAATAGGGCTTCGGACGGACCTCCTTCTTGCCGGAAATACATTCCATATAGTCGTCCCGTTGTAAAACGCATTGTCCTGGCGATTCCGCGGTCGCGTAGCACTGGCGGCGCCGTGGTTTGTCGGGGTAGCAGTGATGCGAGGAGAGTTTCGCACCTTTGTGAATTCTCGCCAGAATGCGGAGCAGCGCGAGGGTCCGCCAGTGTAGCTGTAGCCGGACTGCGAAGAGTGAGCCGTTCGCGTCGAGGAGCGTTAAAGAGCACGGCGCTCACCATGGTATAAGGGAGACCGTAAGTTGTTTGGCCAGCCGGCGTTGGCTTTGATCCCAAACACTGTGCCTCTCTCCGTCTCCTGGAACTGGCCTAAAATTGAGACGTACTCATGGGAGATATGTCTGTAACTTGGAATTCGCCTGGACTGAAAATTGAGGATCTCTCAGTAGCTTCAGTCTTTCGGCAGTTCCATTTACTTACTACGCCTACGGCGGGCCGCGGCCCACTGGCAGAATTTTTTAGCTGACGCCAACTTGGTAGATAACTTCAAAACCAAGCAGCAAACTATATAGTACAATGGGCGCGCACTGACGCGATGTTCAACCCTTAACAGACCACACACTGATCATCTGCCGTCGTTGGGGTAGCTTTTCTGCGCGTCTCCCGACTCAAGCTTTATACCAAGGATGCCCTTGACGGATCCATCTGCCGCGATGCACATACTGTCGCTGCACGACGCAATGTTAATCCACGTCGCAGTCCAGGAAATGAAAAACTGACGCGTTGAACACCGTCCAAGACCAAGAAATTACTCCGTTTTTGGCAGGCATGGTCTCTCCTTCCACACATAGAACTTTCCCCTTCTTACTTTTCGACATCCACCAGTTCTTAGGCGACGGAGGCGAGGGACGTTTATCTTGGAAAACGAGGCCGAAGACCACAGGGGTCATCGGGCTATTTTTCAACCATGCTCAGCAAACCAGTCCAATACGCATGCGTCAGGTGAGTGTAGGATGGTTTGTTCGCCGTGTATCGAGTCGCCATAGACGGCCTTCAAGCGTTCAGCCAAACTTTGAGGACGAAAAGGATAATTCCAACCTCGGGCAACGAACTTCAGTTCGATCTGTTTTCCAAGCATCACACGCTTGTGGAACTGCGGGATGTGAAACCTGACGCTGAAAGGTTGAGCGGGCCCCTCCAACTCTTCCACCACGATTTCCTCCGGCGGCGCGGAAACACCAAGTAAGAATCGATCTTCCGCGGAGAGGGTCCCGAACTCGGGCGACATGCGCAAAAAGTGGAACAGCTCTTGGCTTCGGTGGGAAACGTAGGCGAGCCTCTTTTATCGTCTCTGGTTTCAAGGGTGCGGAATGGGTGAGTACGGCCGCCACAAGTTCGAACGGCGGCTTGGGCGGCGTGGTTCTCGAACTTGCCCTGCAAGAGCAGAGATAAATCGATCTCTTGTAGTGCGCACAGTTGCGCACAGACGCCTGACACTACGGGCAACAATCCAGGCACATAGAACCTATGTGCGATAAACGCACATCCGTCGCACATGCGCGGGAGATGCGCTGCACAAAGAAAATTAGACAAAGCACCTTGTCTTTTTCTTTGTGCACCACATGTGTGGCACATCTGCGACGCAAGTGCGTTTATCGCACATGATTTCCATGTGCGTGGGTCGTTGCCCCCGGTGTGACAGAGACACGCGGTCGGCGACGGACCGCTCGGTATAGGGTTGGATGAGGGTGTGCACGTCTTCCACGATAGCGGCAGTGACTTGTAGATTCAGATGGGACGTCCGCGTCAGGCGGAGGGCCCTGAAAGAGCCCCCATAGGCCTGCCGCAGAAAAGAACGAGCTCTGCGTTGGGGAACTCCTTTTGGAGAACAGCCACGGTTTTTGGGGACGAGGCCCCAGGTTCCAAGAGGTAAAGGTTGAACCGTTCTTCTCAGTAGTTACCGGCTGGCCGCTGCCGTTGTCGATAATTATGAATGAGTTGGGTTCATCGGCCATGAAGGGGCAGGTCAGGTCTCAGTTCTAACGAAGGAAGTTTGAGTGGATGATATAATGCGCATCGGCGGGCTTCGAACTGACCAGGTTCGCGTATTGCTCGAAGGTTTGGCAAGAAAGAGAGAATCGGTGGAGCATTAGAGATAAAGGCTACAACGTTCATTTAATTTAAATACGTGTCACAATAATTTCCAGGTTGCAGTCAGGTTTACTACCTTGAGGCTGGTTTTCGAGACATCTATGTGGCTAAACAGAACAAGACACCATCTGCATTCAAGAACCTTCAACTAGACTGCACAAACAAGGATATTAGACATTGCATTTCGCAGATACGGCAGTGGTCCAATTGCGCGCCAGCTCGAGTTAACAGATACATTGATCATCTGCGGTTGTTGGATAAGACTCAGAATAATGCTGGGATCGTCGGAAGTCCGTGGTTCGAAGCATCGCCCGCCACAAGTTTCATGCCGAGTATCGCGCTGAGTGAACCATCGGGAGCGATGCAAACACTGTCACTACACACAAATATCAGCCGTTGTCGGCAGAGGTTGAAGTCGATTATCCCTGTGGTATCTTTGGGCTTAATTTCGCTCTGGACGTATGTTGTTTCGCCCCTTTTGCCCTTGGATAGTTTGGGCACTGGCGGCGAGGGCCGTGCATCCAAAGAGGGGAGGTCGAATATTGGTTGAATAATGTTGCAGGGGTTGCCGGGCTGTTTTCAGCCATCCGCAACAAACCGCTCCAGGAGCCATGCGTCAGGTGTTTCTGAGTCGGTTTATTGGCAGTGAAAGATTCAATTTGGAACAGACGTCCTGGCCATCAGTTCGAGTAAGAAGGACGGAAAAATGTGTTCGCACCTCGCGCGACGAATTCAAGTATGATTTCTTTACCTAGTATCATACGCTTGTGGAACATCGGAATGTGGACTCACCGGACGCTGAAAGGCAGGGCGTCCCCCTCCATTTCTTCGACGATTATTACCGCTGGCGGCGCGTAGACATTGAGTAGATCCGGTCTTCTTCGGAGAGGATTTCAAACTTGGGCGACGTCAGCAAAAATTGGAAGACATCCTGGTACGGAGGGAGACGCAGGCGCGCCGAGCTTCTCGAATCGTCGGTGGTTCCAGTGGAGCGGAATGCGCGAGGACCGCTGCCACGAGCTCAAACGGGGCTCGTGCAATATAGCACCGGGTGGTTTCCGACCAAGTTTTCCTGCAGAAGCAGGGAGAAACTAATCTTGTGACGTGCACATACCTGGGCAGCTATTCAGCACGGCTACGCGCTCGGCGACGGAGTCCTCTGTGTAGGGTTGTACGAGCATGCGCAAATCGTGCAGTACAGCAGCTCTGACTGACGCTGAGCTGAAATCGGGCTGCAGTGTCTTTCGGAAGAGATCCCGCGGTCCTAAAGTCGAGCTCTTTGTCGAGCTCGAGCCGGAATCTCTCCGAAGAAGGGCCACAGCCTTGGACGTGGACGCTATCGAGTTCCTTGAGGTAGATGCTGAGACATTCTTCTCACCGTGGGTTGACCAACGAGGCTTGCTGTCCACGAAGGAGCGAGGATAGGTCGGGGGGAGTTGCTCAGCCATAACTTGGATGAGTGTGGGCAACGGAAGGGAAGACAAACAATAAATAGATAGGGGGTTGGCTGGACACGTAATTGGAGTGGAAGGGTCACGGACCTCGCTCTGACGCGTCCACAAAGCCAAACACAGCAGTCAGGTGTTTGTTGAGTTCACTCTTGCTTCTTACCATCACCACTGCCGTCCGCGCATTCGCCTCTGCACTAATTGTGCCACGGGAAAGAAACTCGTGGGTTTGATACACCGCAAGCATTCGACACACACATTTGACGATGAAAGTGACAGTGAAGCACTGGCACGCGGTCGCGCAATGGCGCTGGGACACAGGCGCGGCAGAGCCGGAGGGCAACGACGCAGAGAATGAGGATGTTTGCGGTATTTGTCGCGTCCCGTACGAGGGCTGCTGTCCGTCGTGCAAGATGCCTGGTGACGATTGTCCACTGAGTACGTTGCGGCATGCTTTGTTCTTGGATAAGAAACTGACCAGGTATGTGCACAGTTTGGGGCGAATGCACACACGTATTCCATATGCACTGTCTGCTCAAGTGGATTGGTACGCCTGCGTCAAAACAGCAGTGTCCTATGGACCGTCGGACTTGGGGTGAGTTTTTTTTTCGTTTGTGCTCGGTCTCGATACTGACGGCTGCTAGTAACCGCCGAGCGCAAAATTGGCAACCCATAGTGATGGCCAGGGCCCTCGCCTCTTCCATGATCTTCTTTTGTAACCCGACGGCCCAGGCGCTGCTGTGTCACCTCTGTATCCCTAGTCCTACCACATACCCCGGATCTCATCACCTCATCTCAGCCCATGGCCTTGCACTTGCACGCATATTCTTGTCCTGTAATCTGTACCCAGTCTGTACCGCGACTAATCATTTTGTTTGCTTGCTTTCCTTTCCCTAGTTTTTCTCTCTTTTCCATCCGCTCGGATCTGCGATTGCACTTTGAGTTCCCATTGATGTGCCCTGAGCAGCACTCGAGCAGTGCGCTTGCAAAGAGTACGTCTACTGCAATTTTTTATTTTTTATTTCGCCCCTTTGCAAGTTGGCCGAGAAAGAGTATGTACGGAGTAGATAGATAGGATACACAGAGAAAAACGACAGCGACAGAATCTCATACCGAGGTATGCCGTCTGTATTGGGCTGCGAAGGCCGTTAGCAGGCGAGCTTGAAAGCGTCAGAACCAAAAAGCACTGACCAGAAACCATAGCGTGGTCTCGCTCGTACGGCTCCAGCGTAACCTGTTCCAGGGCCTTGAATCGGCCTTCTTTTAATTTTTGCAGCTCGGCGGCGAAGATGACGTCCGCGGGGGCGGTCGAGTCGATACAGCTCGCTTTTATTGAGATGACGACGTGCCCGAGGTCTTTGAGGAAGCTCTCGGCGTTGAGAATGACAATACGGGCTTGGTCGGGCTGGGCGACATCGGCGAAAATGACATCGACAGTGGCGATGAGCATGCGGTATTTGTTGGGTAGCCGGGCGTCTTCGACGATGGCTGAATACGATGGTTAAATGAAAAATCACAGGAAAAAATGGTGGTCTACTCACGGATAACATTTGTCCGTTTCTTTGCCATGTTGATCAAGTCACGACCTGACCGCGGGGAGAATTCGACAGCGTACACTACGCCTTCCTGAGGGAAAATAAATATAAATGGTCCCAAAAAAAGAAAAGAAAGACGCACAGGGCCAACGATATCGGCGACATGGCTTACACTCGTTCCGCTTGCGGCGCCGAGGTACAGGACCTTTTTGCCCGGTTGGATGTAGATGTTGTCGAGACCGCCAAGGACACCAGCAGCAAGCTTACTCCGGAAAGGATTCCAGACGCGGTACTCGACCTTTGTGCCCTCGACGCCGCCCTCGATAGAGATGCGCTTTTCGCCGTATACAGACTCGCCGGGGACGAGGTTCTTGGTGACAAGCATGTGTTCCTTGCCTTTTGCAATGAACACACCTGGATGTCTGTGCGGCTCGAGGGTGGTGTTGCCTCCGCCCCTTGCTCCACCACGACCGCCCCGTCCTCCACCGCCACGAGCGCCACGTCCTCCCCGGTCACCTCCCCGACCGCCGCCTCGCCCGCCCCGTGATGTTACGCCGCCGCCGCGCACACCTCCACCTGTGGGTTTTTTGTGAGATTGCGTTGAGGAAGTAAAAGAAAAGGCGTGCGCCTCGCCCTCCACCTCTGAATCCACCACGGTCCCCACCGCCTCTCCCTCCACCTCTGAATCCACCGCGGTCCCCACCTCCCCGTCCGCCTCTGAATCCACCGCGGTCACCGCCGCGAAATCCTCCACGTCCACCAGAATCGCCTGGAAAAAGATAACAAAGGTCAGAACATGACTTTAAGCCTGAATATTGAACCCACCGAATGCCATTTTATATGAGGGAAGGTGTGGGGAACGCGAGAGACGATGGCGAGCGTCAAGAAATTTTTGCGGGGTCAATAGCTTGGAGAACTAACAGACGTCAACTCCGTGCGGCTTTACCGCACACCGCCGACTGATATACCCACGCGCTGCGCGACTGCTGCGCTCACAGCTCGTTTGTTTCACCAGTTGCCGGCCATCGCTCACCAGCCATGTCGCAATCCCCCATGATATCCATTCCCAAGAAGACCACCGATGAGGTCGACTGGACCACTCCAATCCGCAATCTCATCGCTCAATCCTATGGCGAGAACCCGGACAACTATGCGGCAGAATGTGCTTCGCTCCAGCGGTGTCGCCAGGACGCTGTTCGAGGTGCAGGCAGCGACATGACCGCCCGGGATCTGCTGTACAAGTACTTTGGCCAGCTCGAGCTGCTCGAACTCCGTTTCTCCGAGATTCGCGTCACTTTCCCCTGGCACGACGCGTTCACCCGCAAGCTCACCACCCAGACCTCCATCGCCTACGAAAAGGCCTCCATCCTCTTCCAAATCGCCTCCACCCACTCGGCGATTGCGTCGTCCCAGAACCGATCTTCGCCGGAAGGCCTCAAGCGCGCGTTCTACTACTTTCGGACCTGCGCGGGCATGCTCACGTACATCAACGAGAACTTTCTCCATGCACCATCCAAGGATCTGAGCAAGGAGGTTGTCAAATTTCTCATTGGCATCATCCTCGCTCAGGCCACAGAAGTCTTTTGGGAAAAGTGCGTCGAGGAGAAGAAAGCTAGTGGGCTCGTCGCAAAGATGGCTTCGCAGGCTGCCTCCATGTACACCACTCTGTCTGAGGAGGTGAAAGAATTTATGGGACAGAATATACTCGACAGGCATTGGGTCACTCTCATTCAGGTAACGATCAACGAGCATTCTTCCCTCTGAGGCTGACTCTGTGTACAGATCAAGGCCAAATATCTCACCTCTCAAGCCCAGTATCATCGAGCTCTCGCCGACACAGACGCAGGCACATATGGCGACGCATTGGCACGGCTAAATCTTGCCGAGTCGCTGGCGAAAGAGGCGCAGCGCCTCTGCGCTTCGTTCACGCCGACCTTTACCCCGGCAACGTCCTCCGCCCCGTCGTCCTCAACCCTCCCCGCTGATGCTGCCTCATCAATGGCTGAGCTTGCCAAAAAACACGTCACGCTTGTCAGCGACCGCCGCACCGCCGCCAACCGCGAGAACGACCTCATCTACAATGCGATTCTGCCGTCGGTAGAGACTCTCCCGCCGATCGAGACCAAGACGACGCTTACCATCGCCACGCCGATCCCGATCCAAGAGGTTTACGGCGCCCCTGATGTGCAGAAGACTATCGGCGCGGACTTCTTTGGGCGGTTGGTGCCGCTGAGCGTGCATGAGAGCGCTTCGGTGTACTCGGAGGAGAAGGCGAAGCTCGTTCGCGGGGAGGTCGAGCGGGCGGACACCGCCGAGGTTGAGGCGAAGAGCTTCCTCGACGGGCTGCATGTCACGCAAGGGCTCGAACGCTTCCGCAGTATGTTGCAGGATAACGGCGATGGTGGCGTCCCGCAGGAGGTCTTGCGGTGGGCGGCGGATATTTCTTCAATCGAGGGGCAGGAGGGAGTCGGATCGCTCTTTACGCAGCTCGAGAAGCTCAAGGGTGCGTTGAGGAGCGAGCTCGATCCCGGTAGTGGGATTGCGCGGGAGCTTGATTCGGAGAGTAGGGATTGCGAGATGATGCGGGTACGGTATGAGCACCTATGGACGCAGGCGCCGAGCGCGGGGTTAAGCAAGGCGCTGAGGCAGGATTTGAAGGCGCATGTAGTCGCAATGGAGGAGGCAGCGCGGAGTGATGCGCAGGTACAGGCGCTTTGGGAGGGTGTGAGGCCGGACGTAGAGGTGCTCGTTACGGGTCGGATTGAAGGTTTCTTTGCCAATAATGAGGACAAGGGAAGCTTGTTAGATCTTGGGGAGGAGGCGGATAGAGCGGAGCGAGAGGAGAAGGATAAGATCTCTGGTCTTGTTCATGAGATCGAGGAGCGGCTGGCGACCCTGAAGAAGATAGAAAAGGAGCGAAACGAGGTTTTGAAGGATTTAAAGGAGAAGGTAAAGCTCTAATTGGAATGCGAGCTATCGTTTACATCGTTCTAGATCCACAACGACGATGTTTCGCACTTGCTCCTGCTGAACCGCCGCAATACTGGAGTCGAGCCAACACTTTTCGCAGCTGAATTGGAAAAGTTCCGACCGTATCAGCAGCGACTTGCGGCTACCATACACCACCAGGAGATTGCTCTTCAGGATGTGTCTGCACGCTGGAAGATGCTCAAAGACTTCACAGACTTTCGGAGTCCGGCACGCAAATGGGATGAGAAGGAGAAGAAACGGAAGGAGGGGGTGCGGAGGTTTAGGCGGGCGCGGGAGGGGTACGAAGAAGTTCGCGACGGCTTAGCGTCAGTCCTTTTTTTTCCGGTTCAATCTGCAGATTTGACATTTGAGTACAGGAAGGGCCTCCAATTCTATAGCGAACTGACGGAGCTGACGACAAAGCTACGACGCAATGTCAAGACGTTTGTTAGTGGACGCATCGAGGAGCGCGAACGCCTCGCAGCCAAGCTCGAGAACGAGAAGCGTTTCACTTCGTCGGGGCCTCCTCCTTTGGCAGCCAAACCTCCGCAGGCTGGTGGCTTGGAACCTAGTTTCGCAAACATGAACCTGAGGGGTTCACCGGCTCCATCTCAATGGCAGCCGTCCGCGCCGCAATCTCCCCGGCAGCAGTATCCACCCCCCGCCGCCTGCGCAATATCCATCACCACAATCATATCCCTCCGCACCTCCACCACCGCCGTCTCAATATACCTCGCCGCCCCCGCCCCCGCCCCAGCAGCAGCAGCAGCCGTATTATTCGCAACCGCCGCCGCCCACCCACTCCCGACAGCAATCCTTCCCGCCACCTCCGCCGCAGCCAGCTCAATACTCGCAGTCTTACGCCTCCTCGCCACCGCCGCCGCCTGCCAGCGATCCATACGCCCACCTTGGGATGTTTGGCAACACCTATTCACCCGCATCGACGCCCGCTGTTTCCTCGCCCCCACCTCCGCCGCCTGCACCGCAGCAAGGCTCGTACGCTCCTTCATACGCACAATCGCAGCCGCCGCCACCCCCACAAGGGCAGTATGGTGGAGGGTATCAGCAATATCAGCAGCCGCAGCAACAGCAGCATCCGCCACCTCCGCCTCAGCAGGGATTCAGCGGCAATAGCTCGTTTCCGCCCCCACCCGCGCCCGTCTCGTATCAGTATGGTACGCCGCCGCCGGGGGCTCCACCACAACAGCCACAGCAGTATCAGCCGCAGGGACAGTATCGGGGATATTAAGTCGTTTAAATGTACTCACCTTCGAAGATAAATTATAAACTTGTATACGAACCATCTGTGGCGCCAGTGTTCGGGATTCCGTTATATCTTGCCCTTCCTCGATTCCTAGCAAATTTACCTGGACATGGATTACTACTACTTACGCGAAGAAAACTGTGGGGAAAAGGAGCAAAGGTAGGGAGAAATGGTGTAAATTCAAACCCATGAGGAGAATTCCAACCCGTTGGACCGATAGTATATAGTATTCCGATGCGCTCGATTCGTCAACATCGGAAAAGAGTACATGCATGTATTGGAAGGTCCCAAACATACCAATAACAAAAAGGGCCCAACCGGGAATTGAACCCGGGACCACACACATATCAGCTTACCGAGGTAAGCGGGGAAACCCCGAAGCGTGTATCATACGTCTAGACCATTGGGCCACAAGAAAATTCCTTAAAGTACAATATGTATAGAGGTTATGTCTTCAGGGCCTACACAAAAACCGTGGGTTGACGGGGCGTTCGTGAGCCAGCTCTGGATGAAATCTCGCATACAGTAGCGACGCAAAAAAATTCAAACCTACCGCCTAGAATTCAACTACACATCCCATCGCTGCTGCCACATCAAGGTCTGAATCCCCACCCGCTCTTCTTCATCCAAGCTCGCCTCACGATAGTCCGGAAATCTCGCCAAGCTAGGATTTTTTGATGTATCTGCACCCACTTGTGGACCCATCCTGGGTGAAATCCGACGAAATTTGAGACAGTAGCAGCACCAACAAAAAAAATCTTGCACTTCCGATCGATAGTATGTCGCACGCGACAACAGGGACAGATAGAGTTAATAACAAAAAGGACCGATCCCGACGACGGAGACGACTTCTGTGGTGGCCGGGATTCAGACCGGGCTCAAGTACTTACATACTGCTCGTCGCGTCGCGTCCGTTCCGCGCGAAATGATGGCGGGGTCACGGGATCGTTGATTTGCGTGAATATTTTTTGGCGAGAACTTGCATGAATGCTTGTGAGGGCGGGGCTCGTTCGCACTGGCTGTTCATCCATTCTAGTCTCCCGCCGATGCCTTACAAAAGACGGCTCGCTACCTCCCGAGTTCGAGGCCCTCTTCGACGACCGCCCCGCCTCCCAGTCGCAGCCTGCTGGTTTACCTCTTGACACCATCGTCAGCCGTTCCCTACCGTCCAAGCCTGTGTCCTGGCCTGCCGCACCCAAGAGGAAGGACTCACAGACCTTGGCCCGCGAGTTCCGCGCGTGCGTTGCCGCAAACGATATCATTGCCGCTCTCGCCATCCTCCGAGGTGTAGCAAAACCATACCCCCGTCTACTTGCCCATTCCGCTGTTCACGCTCTTCTCCGCGTGGATGCTGACCGTGCAGGGAACTTTCTACTCGCGTTCGCCACGGAACCCACCACATTCGCCAAACCACCTCGCATGCATCCACTCACTCTCGATAAAACGATCAAGGCACTTTTGAAAATGATCCCCAAGACACAGGGCCGCCAGGACCGCGCTCGATCTCCAAAAAACGCCAGCATACTCTCACTCGACGCCGAGATGGTCTCGGAGCCCTCCCTCCGCACTGCCCTTGCTCTCTATCTGCGAGCGAGGAAACTTTTCGTTCCTCGTCGGAGAGAGGCCACTGTGTACCTCTGGAGAACCCTTTTGGACCAGCGCGAGTTCGTCCCCGCTGCCCTTTTCTTTGAGCAGCAGGGTAACGGACTTTCAGCTCTACAAGAGCCTCCCCACCATCTTGCACTCCCCGGATCCCGCCGCCCCACCGCTTACTCCTCACGACCGTGACTACCTACACCGTCGTCTCGCAGTTCTGCATGTAGAAAGAATACGACCCAGCGACTCCCTCTTCGCAGATTTGTGCTACCGCATTCACGGTGTCCTCTCCAATATTGTCAACCATCCAGAGAGCGGTTACGTGTCCCAAGATGTTATTGAGGCTCAGCGACGCGTAGCCGACAGTACAGTCGGCCCTGAGACCGATCCCTCTAACCGCTTCCCCCGACACGGACCCAGACGGCGCGTATGCCTCGGCCGCACCTCATGAACCCCGAGAGCCTCTAAAGCCTCCGCGCGCGAGATACCATGTTCGCCTCGCACTTCAAGCTCTCACCATCCTTGGCGTGTTGGTGCATACCCGACAAATTCCTTTCCCTGAGATTGCTCGATGGATTCACACTGTAGGAAATGCAAGTGTCGTCCTTTTCATAGTTTCTCTCTCGATTGACTTGTCTTCGTAGATTCCACTCGAGCTTGAATCACAGCAGGTGTATGCAAGGATTAACGGCATCCCCACCCTCGTCGCTGCACGCGCACACCTTCGCATTGTTTTGGAGGCGTATACTTACGCCCTCCCTCGCACACCACATATCTTTAGCACATTTCATTTCCGTTCTGGTGGCCATATTCGGAGGGGGCTCCAACATCTGTTAGTCAGGCTCGAACAGAAGAGAGCAGAGAAAAGTGCGACAGTGGAAACCGACTCTACTGATGACACATTTCCGAAGACTCGCTTCTCCCCTCCCGAAGACCCAGTCGAGGCTGCTGACGACAGTTTTATGCCCCCACCGTCTCTACCTACCTTGCAGGCGCTGCTCGGCGTCTTTCTCAACGACATGCGTGCATTGCTATACGAATACTCGTCTTCGAAGACCGCCGCCACCGCAGATATAGAGCCGGAAAGTGAGACTCGAGCCACACCACTCGACCGCGACGACTGGATGGAGGCCCGTGTCCACCAGCATTACCACGCACCGCGCTCTCCGAACAACCCAGATCCTCGTCTCAGGTATCCCGCTCACCCGCCTCGATTTTGCCGCGTACCCCGCGCCGCCGGTTCCTCCTCTTTTGGGGCCCGACGCTGTTCTGCCCCCGTCGAAGCTCGGAGGCGGGGGAGTCAACGCCATCGCGCGGAGCTTGCGGCGCGTGTACTCGCATACATGATGCCACGAACGCAATCCACGGTTGCCGCCGTGGCAGTCGTCTCAGATGATGCGGCTGTTGTGGCGGCGCACGGACGTGTTACAAACCCGTATTAGAGGAGAAGGGGCGGTGGGACGAGCTGTGGGCAGGAGCCGCTCAGGCGCAGCGGGAGGCAGAGAAGCGCGACTCGGCGGCTCGGCGGCTTACTGGCGGGCCTTCATTGGACGACAACGTTAATCACGAAGAGGAATGGGCGGTGGAGGAAAGGTTACGAGCGCAGAGGGATGTTGAATGGGAGGCGCCGAGGACGGGCTGGTTGCGTCGCGCCGAGGATGAGGATTTTAATTATGCCCCCGAACCATTATACGTCCCACCAAATAAAAAATTTATTTCGAGTAGCGTAAGTCACCCACTTTGAGTTACGGCTTTTACATCATGTACGAGCAAAATATTTGCGGCTCAAAGTGGTCAGCGTGACTGACCCGTGACCCGACGTATGCGTGATCTTTCGCGTACCTTGTCCCGTACCTTCACCGTCTTTTTTCAAGGGAGGCGTTCTCAGAGCTCCTCCAAACTTGCACCCTTCACTGCAGCCACTACGAGACTCACCTAATTGTGCTTTATCCTACCCCCGCAATAATCGACCCGAATGTCGACTGCAAAAGCTCGTACGGCCCACGCCAAAACTATCCTCGGTCCAGAATTACATGGACGCCTCGCTGAGACCAAGGTCCTCCTTGTGGGCGCCGGTGGCATAGGCTGCGAACTCCGTGAGTAACCGTACAGCATGTCTGAAAGCCGGCGCTTAATGCCGTCCTCTTCGTTCGCGCTAGTGAAAATATCGTGCTAACAGGCTTTGGAAAAATCACTCTGCTGGACCTCGACACGATCGACCTGTCAAATCTTAACCGCCAATTCTTGTTCCGCAAAAAGGACGTGAAGCAGAGCAAAGCCTTGGTATGTGTGCCACCCATTTTGTTTCAAGCATTCAAGGCACGCAGCAATACGGAGGAGAATTGTAGCTGTCGAGAAACAGCCACCTTACAGCCTGAGAGCCGGCCCTCGTCGACTCATTTGCCCTATCCGCACGTTCCCCAACGCGCCTGCTAATCACCACCGCAGGTTGCCGCACAAACTGCCGCGCCTTTTAACCCCAACGTCCAAATTACTCCAATATACGGGAATATCAAGGAGCCTCAGTACGACCTCGAATGGTTCCAGCAATTCGACATCGTGCTCAATGCCTTGGATAATCTTGGTCAGTCTGCACTGACAGAACGCAGAGGCCATTTTTAACTGACCTGATGCAGATGCCCGGCGACATGTGAACAAGATGTGCATGGCCGCCAAGATTCCACTCGTGGAGAGCGGACGGCGGGGTACTTGGGGCAGGTCCAGCCGTTGATCAAGG